>PVKN010022845.1:0-15021 GCA_004027915.1 Capromys pilorides | reverse complement strand
TCCACAAACTGTGAGCTAAATAAACCTTTTCTTCCTTCATTTTGAGCATTGAATATTTGTCCCAGCAGCCAGTAAAAAGTAACTAAGACACTGAGCTACAAAGTGAGCTCAAGGTACCGTTTTGGTGGTATAGCGGTAAGCATAGCTGCTTCCAAAGTGAGCTCAAGGCCAGCCTGAACAGCATAACGAAAGCCTGTCTCAAAAAGACAAAAACGAAATAAAGCAAAATCCTATTCTTGGTAAAAAATAAGAATGACATCTCTGAAAATTAATAACTTAACTTTCTCAAAGAAAAGACTGTACCATAGAATCATACTTTATTTAGCAAAAATATTGAGTGTCTCAGATATCCTGGAGATATAAAGATGAAGAAGAAATAATTTTTAACTTAAGAAGTCTACATGCAGCCTACAAAAAGGGGTGCATGCAAAGAGCTAAATGACAATAGCACAGCCATATAATCATAGGAAAGGAGTGACAGGGGGAAAAGTATGAAGAGCAGGTGCTGCTCTGTTACTGCATTTATTAGAAGACAGTAAAATTATGTCCATGACTCTGTCTAGATTGCATGCTTTTAAGGAACTGCGCCTTTTTCATCTCTGCTATCTCTAGTATTCTAGAACGGTACTCTGGCTTACACACAATAAGTATGCAAGCTCAGTAAGTATAGACTTGAACAATAATAGGCTACATTAGTCATTATGCTTAGGTCATGCAAAAGATTCTTGAATGGATTTGCAGAGGTGACATCTGAACTAAATTCTAGATGATAAATTTGAATTTCCCAGGAAGATAATAGAATGGAATACATAAAATCACAGGAAACGTGGACTACTGACTGCAATAATCACATCCAATCTGTAATATACCAGATACTCTCCCAGAAGCTTGCGTTATCATTTCTTCCATCAGCCATGTGACATAGGCATGATTTTTACAGATGAAAAAACTCAGGCAAACAGTGGTTTAAAAGTATGTCCAAGGTCCTGAAGGAGGAAAGTGGTAAACTTGGGGACTCTAAGGATCCCAGGGCTTGTGTGTGAGGTAACACTGCACACTCATCCAGAAGTGAGCCAGGCACAGTGTCTAGCCACCTGGTACTCATAGTCGTGCACTGTGTCACCATCCCCTAGAGTAGAACCCCATCTGTCCCAGCTAGTCTTTTCACACAGCTGTTTCCCTGACACAAGTCTCTGTCTGCTTGTGGAGTCTATCTCCTCTTTGCTTCTCTCTGCTGATGATCTTCTATTTCAACTGCTGTCTACCTCTCTTCTCTCTTGGTCTTACACTCCTGCTCTCCAGCAGAATACCCTACTTTTTAAAGAGCCACCTCGGATCACCATTGGTTGATAGGAGCTGTCCAGCATCCAATTGCATTGAAACTTATTGAAACTCTCCCTTCAGTGTCGTGAAGGAACACACATTCCACACAATAGTCAGTGAGCCAAGGTTTTCTCTTCACTTCTGGCCTGGCTATGGAACAAGAAGTCACTTGACCTGGATGAGGACAGTCACAAGTACAAAGACTGTTGCCTTCCATCCTCATTAGCAGGAGAAGCAGAAACAGCAAGCTAAGGATGCTTGACTTCTGGTGGAGCTGGTACAGCATGCCCCCCTCACCCCAGGGCACTTTGTTTCCACACAGATCTCTTTCCTAAGCGAAACCCTGCTGGGGAGGGGAGTCTGCGGCTTAGCTCAGTTATTTAAGTGCCTGCTTGGGCCATCAAGCCCAGGGGACTGGGGTTCGATCCCCAGCTCCACATGCTTTACTTGACCCACCCTTAAGGCAGCCTGAGCCAGCCAAAACAAAAAATCCAAGTGAAACCCTCCGGACTCCCGTAGGCATGTGAGCTCCAGCATCTCTCCGGCTTATTGTGTTAAATTAGCCAGGGAATCATTTTCCATCACTTGTAAGCAGGAAGCCGGACAACTTGGGTACCAGGCAACGTTGGCTCGCATATCTGAGCTGCCGCTGGCTCCGATTTTTACATCTGCTGGCTTTGGCTGAGGTCCCCAGCCTTGGTCTACTCCACCGAGGCTTGGGGGGCAGGACCACACAACTAGACTCATGTAGCTTCTGTCCAGGCAGCCACTTGGGGCCTCTGTGCCCATGCAGGGCCTGGGGGCTGCTAGCTGAACTCTTGGATAGAGTCGGTGCTCTGGGAGTTTGTGTCACACTCATATGCAGAGGGCACTGGGGAGAGGCAGCAAGGACTAAGACATATGAGAGGGGAGAAACAAGATTTCTGAGGTCTCTGAGGAAAGGGTCATCAGGTACAGGGATAGGTCTTGGAAAGTAAGTGGCATCACCACAGCCCATTCTGCAAAGGTACAGGCAATGAGGAGGAGATCTTGAAAGAGCTACTGTACATAGACTCTGCCTGCCCCATGACACAAGGGCAGGTTATCTGTTGACAGTGAGTGGAGGGCACAAGGGGAGGAGCTCCAGAGTCTGGAAAGCCACAGTGAGAAACAGGAGTGGAAGCCTACACTAGGGCTGGCAAAGGGCTGGCTGAGGCGGTGCTGAACCAACTGTTTCTACTTGCATTTGCTAACAGCAATTAACTGCTACATGGACACCTTTTAAAGGAGACTCAGACAAAGGATCCGCGATCCTCTTCTGAAGCTCTTTCCCCACACAGCCAGGGACTTGTAAACTCAAGCAGGTTTTGCAGACCAGAGAAGTCCATAGCTTCACTTTCAATTGTGTAGTTTATGGCTTCTGGGTTATTTGGAATAAATTACCTTGGTGATCCAGAAGGCAATAGTTATTGGACTAAAGAAAGTTTGATAAAGTAGACACTCAGTGTTAGAAATCTAGGTGTTGTCTGACTTGGTTCTTTTTAAAAGGAAAGCATTAGTAAACTTTGCACACAAAATTATGGGAAAAAAATTGTATTGAAAAAAACTTGGGATTCTTATGGAAGTACTAGTGATATTCATATTAAACATTTGTGTTTAAAGTTTCTTGGTGAAAAATATAACCACCAGAGACAACGCATCCGTACTCTTCCTGTCTCCCAGGAGCTATTCTTATTCTTTCTCTACAAACAAAATAAAATAAATAAATATAAAATTATATATAGCCACCAAAACATCCCTGTTTTCATTCAAATAAGCAACGAAAAGACCACATTCAAAGCCTCAGGAATAAGTCTGGGTGTGGAACACACACAACAAAATAATTCTTAAAATGCCCTGCCTGTTGGTCCTGGTAAGCAACTGAACTGATGCATAAATTGTAGATTTCATTGTAGGCTTTCAGTTACATTGCTGTAGTAAAAATGAGCTTCTGACACGTTACAAGGAGCTGCTCAGCTTCAGCTGGCCTGTCCTAAAAGAAGAAAGCATCTGGATCAAATTCAACATGCAATTTTAGCCTTTGTTGCGTTTTGAATAAAACTGGTTGGCTGAACAACTACCTATTTAAATTGTTGAAAGCTGGTGATTACAAATAAGCCTCCTGGCTGATAATTAGAGTGGCAGCAGAAATCATTCAGAATACCAAGAGGTTGGGTAAGATTCCAGAAGTAGTTTTCTCTTAAATTGAGTGGTGCAGACAAAAGCACACTGATCATCCAAGAATAGACTATTGCCCTCACCCACAGAGCCTGGACAAAAGCGGGTTAATTTACTTCACTCTTCAGAGGCCTAGAGGTTTTTAAACTGCAACAGAGAGAAAGCAAAATAGAGATTAAAATTCATCATCCTTCTCTCAGAATTTTCAAGAACAAAAGCATCATATTCTTAAGGCATGACTCAGGCATCAAAGCACAAGGTAAAGAAACAAAAAGGTGAAGTCTGTTTTAAAGACGGGCATGGTCACTAATGGCCACTAGTGGGCAGTCACGACGCTGAGGATGGGATCTGGCCAGAGCTCAGCTCCGAGCCATAAAATGAAAGCAGGGTTTTAAAAAAGCATTGGCTGGTGTAACAAATAAGAAACGGAGGCAGACAAAGAGAAGAAAGTATTTTCTTGCTCATATTCATATTACGTTAATGGGAAGCTACATTAAAAATATAGCATATGCTTGCGCGCGTTTTCACGGCCCCACATTTGCGCGAAGGCGGGCTTCTCTGGGTGCCATCGGATGGCAGTTGCAGGACCGTGATTCAGCACATCTGATGTAAGGAGGTCGGGGTCGCTCCTCCCTGCCGTGAGATTTAACCTTGCCTACCGACAGCGAAAGATCGAGGGGTTAAGCAGACACAACGCAACACGACCCGAACCCCTGGCGTGCAGCCTTATGGAACAGTCCAACGCAGCCCCAGTCAGTGGTAGGTGGCCCTCTGTCTCTGTCTCTGTCTCTGTCTCTGTCTCTGTCTCTGTCTCTGTCTCTGTCTCTGTCTCTGTTTCTTTCTGTCTCTGTCTCTGTCTCTCTGTCTCTCTGTATCTGTCTCTCTCTCTCTCTCTCCCTTCCTCCCTCCCTACTCTCTCCCTTCCTCCCCCCTCTATCTCTCCTGTGTCTCTTATTAACCCACACCATTTGTGGAAGGTAAGGAAGAAGTGACTCATATGATTCTAAACGATCCTGAAAGGAAAACACAGATAAAATGGTGACAGACATTCAAACACTCAGTTCTAATTCCTTCAAAATCTTTCCAGAAAAAAAAAAAAAACGAAAGAAAGAAATCTTTCCAGAGAGCTGGGGCTAGGGATGGGGAGGGCACCATCATAAGAGCTTCATCCTAAGCACTGTGTTCAACATCAAACCTTAAAGCTCATAAAGGTATTCTAAGCTACATATACCATTGTCCTCAGCAATAATCCATTTCTCACAGCTTAAAAATGTGCTCTTAGGTAGTACATCAAAGAGCATTTTTCAAATCAGCTAAGGTAAAATTGATCATGGAAATGTGATTATAGATAAGAGGTGAAAATGCTTAAAGCTAACCAAAGATCTTTAACAATTCTGGGCATATGTGGCACAGATAAGAATAAAAGGTGGGGCATTTTGATTCCCAGAAGCAGCATCCAGATCACCAGTGCTATGGCTTCCAGGGAGCCAGGCACCTGGGCTCCTCTTAGCCACTTCAAGCTCAGACAAGAACAAGAACATGCTCTGTTCCTTTAGATCATGACATTCAGCCCTGGCTTATTGACAGTAAAATGGCACAGGAGTGATGCTCGGCTCCATGACAGTCCCCATAGCCATTTGTGCAAACCACAGCTGTAATTCACAATATTATACATTTTTTCAGCAAATATTTTCTTTTTCATATGAACACAGGAAAAAAACAAAAATCATATGTGTCCATGTAAGCCATCCCACAATGACTTTTCCGCCCGCACTTGCTTGCAGCCTCTTCCCTAAGGATCGGAGTGACTTTGGATTTGCTGCTGCTTTTCCTTCTGCAGGAGATTTATAAGCAACCTAAAATATCTGGTCCTTTGAGTTCCCTGGGGTCATGCTACTGACTGGAAAAGACAATTCTTAAGATTTCCGAAGAGGCCCTCAAAAGCTACAGTGGTATTTTCTGAACAGCAAAGATATTTTGTATAACTGAGTGGATTGCAGGCAGGGAATCTGGGCTAGACTGAACATACACGTTTTAGGACAAGTTGTAAAATAAATTAGTCCTGTGCAAGAGAGAAGTCTCAGATCCTAAAGTGCTCACAAGTTTAAGGTGCTTTGAGGCCCATGAAGAGCATGCAGTTAGAGTCTAGAAGTTCTTCACTGAAGTTTCCCTGGTCTTGGCAGAACAGACTTATACTCTGCCATAGTTCCTGGCTGTACCTCTCAGACAGCCCTAACCACACTGCAATTGCTGAACACTCTTAAAAGACGTGGTTTTCTCGCACACATTTCTCAACTGCCTAAGACTGTCTTGTTCATTTGTAGTCTACTAAATGTTGACTAAAAGAAGGACACAGCAATGTTTAACTTAAGAAAGGCTTGGGGTCATCCACAAACCTCTTTGAGTGCACTTCGTGTCTAAAGCAGTTCAACTCTCCATCCAGAAGCAAGACCCAGAGCTGCCACACAAGGCTCTCTGCATGTTCACAGGTGTCTGGGTAGCCACATGTACCTGCCAGATATGCCAGCTATTTGACTTATTTATTTATTTATTTATTTATTTATTTATTTATTTGGTACAGGGTCTCACCACAGTTTGGACTTGTAGTGATCCTCTTGTCTCATCCCCCCACCCCCAGTTCTAGGATTCAGGCATGTGCTACCACTCCCAGTTTTGGTGGCCAGCATGGCATACAGTACTGGGGATCAAGCCAGGCTCCTTGACTTGCCAGGCAGGTGCTTAGACCTCCTCCAAGCTATCTCCCAGCCCTGTTTGACCTCTTTGCAGGTGATAGTTCATCCTGACGTCTTTCAACACTGCTGGACAATGTAAGTTAATGCCCTTCAATTTGATGTATTGACTGGGTCAGGCACAACACAGCATCTCCTACTTTGGAGGGACTTCAGAAGGAAAGAAGGAAAGGAAGGAAGGAAGAGAGGGAGGGAGGGAGGGAAGGAAGGAAAGAAGGAAAAGGAGGAAGGAGGGAGGGGGGAAGGAAGGAAAGAAGGAAAAGGAGGAAGGAGGGAGGAAGGAAGGGAGGAAAGGAAGGAGGCAGGAAAGAGAGGAAGGGCAAGGGAAAGGAAGGGAAGGAGAGGAAAGGAAGGGGTTAGAGGGAGGTAAGGAAGGGACTAGATGGAAAAACACCAAGCTTAGTTTCTTAAATATTGTCAAGATTTTCAATACAAATCCGCATATTACTAGTGCGAGCCACTTGTTCCGTCTGCCTCCTTCCTGTCTCCTCTATCTTCCCATTCAATAATGCCATTCGAATGGGCCATGTGGCTTTTGTGAAGAAAATTTTGTAAAATTGATGTCTTAGGAAGTTGGGTCCTTTGAGTTCGTATCTGGCTTATAGCTCCATATCTATTTATTTTCTCTCAGCTCTGCCATTATGTTCAAAACTCCTCTGTGCTATAATGCTTTTGGAATTAGTTTAACCATAATTATTTTTAATGTGAATTTCACCAACGAGCCATGCTACACCTACGCTAGGAGTGAAGCTTGAATTGAATCAATGTTGATGGATGAGGCAGTCACTATAAATAAAGTAAAAAGAATTAAGCCTGATGTCAGAAACACTGGAATAAAATTGTGTTTGTTGTTTCATAGTTGGAAAGAAACTTCAAAAACTTAATGTGATTGATTGCTACAAAACAGCACCAATGCCTGCTTGGCAAGTGCAAGGTTGTGAATTCGAACCCCGGTCCTGAAAAAAAATTAAACAAAAATGAGCACCAAATGATTATGAAATATAAACATGGATGTACTTATGTCCAAAATATTATTTTTCCATCCTTCTTTGCACTTTTGCTTCCTTCCTTCTCTTTCTTACATTTACTCTTTCATATTTGTAATGGTTAGAATGGTAAGCAGATAAAATAAAGAGGCTCTGTTTCCTTTGAAAATATGAAAAGTGAGAGAAAAGAGGAGGGCCCAATGTGCAGCTGAAATAGTGGAAGTGCGATGGAACTGCCTCTACTATGAGCTAAAATACTGTTGGTATATTTGCCACAAAAGAATTGGTAGTGACGTTAGGCTGATACACCAACCATGCACATTTTAAGTTTCAATACACTTTTATGTATTCAACTTCATTTCTATACCTCAGTTGTCAAAACAGAATGATATCCAAACTTCAAGAACCTTGGAGGACATTTTATATGTTATTTAAAACTATCATAGGGGGCAGGCGAAATGGCTCAGTGGTCTAAAGCGCCTATTTAGGGAAGCTTAGGCAACCTCAGGGACTGCGGTTCTATCGCCACATGCTGCACCAGCTCCTCCCTCAGGACAGACTGAGCCGGCCATAAAAAATAAAATAAATGAATAAACAAACAAATAAATAAATAGCTGTCATAATTTCTCTTAATGCTTTATTTCAGATCCTTGGTTTAGTAAAAGTAGAGATTCACTTCTATGTCTGGACCAGTAGCTTTCTGCTAGTTTTCTTTCCTCACAAGAACATGACTGGGCAGCAGGTCTCAGATGCCTTTCCACCTGGCGTGCTCTTGTGACCAGCCTTGGTCAAAGCAGTATGAATAGAGACGATGCCTGTGGCACCCAGGCTGGACACATAACACCCTCCCCCCACCACACAGCTTTTCCTCTTTTCCCCTTTGTACCAATGAACAGAGAACATTAAGTATTGAAAGAGGCTCCTAGAGCCTGTATTTGTGCTTGGAGGAAAGTTTCCCAGTAAACTTAGGCAACTAGGCTAGAACAGTACTATGAACGACACACTTTTTGCTTTATTTTTAAGTCCAAATTTGAAATTTTGAAACTCTGTTGTTTCTTAAAATTCTGCCAAAGGCCATTAAATTTTTCTTTCTCCTGTGGGAAAGAATGTACCTAAATTTTCCCAGAAAGATGAGGAAGTTAGTCCCAATTAATTTTGCCCTGTGCCAACTAATTCGTCTGAGAAAACTAGTGTATTAAGATCTTCAGAGAGTTTAACTGGGATGGGAAAAGCAGGTTGCTGAGAGTACAAATTCAGGGTCCACTGTGCTCTCCTCTCATCTATGCAGCAGCAGGCATGGCAAAGACACTGAGTTCTCAACTCCAAAACCAAGTTGTAAGCACAAACAATATGCCAGGAAACAACCACAGGGGGGGTCTCCCTGTAGACACTCAGTGGATAGAAATCATCCCTGGTTCTTGTAAAAGGCTGGTGATCCACAAAGCAGCACAGCTTAATCAAATAGAACTGAAGGTCCAGGAATGGAAAAATAATCCAGGTACAGAAAAGTAGAATAGGGCATGAGAAGAAGGTGGTGCAGCATGGAGCCAGGATGCAGAGCTTGGAAAGATCCTCTGAACTTTCTAAGGAACTAGAAATCCTGCCCATGAGTGGGAAGAATGTAAAAACTGATGCGCATCTTGATCTGACTCAGCCTTCTTTTCATTGTTCTCCTCAATTATTTATTCTTCCTTCATAAATCCTTCTGTATTACTATTCAATTATCTTTTCATTTCTTTAACTCTTGTTTATTTAAAGTAGCTAGGCTATTTCCTGATGTTGCATAAAATATTTGTGTTACAGTCCCATAAACTGGGTACAAGCAAAAAGAGAAGTGTTTCCCCCAATTCTCCAGTTCTGGCTCCTTTGTTAGGTTCTAAACAGTCAAAAGTGGCCTGGGAACTCAAAGACCAAGCAACAAACTTCTGTGTCTTTCTCTACCAAAGTTAAGCACAGACCGTCATAGAGTAGCTTGGGTTCCTGTACAACAGTTTTGGTCAGATGTGAAGAAAATATTTTGTCCTCGTTTTTGTGATCTCTGGAATTGGCTGCCACAGAGTACAGTTGAGCAACCAGCTTCTCTGAAGGGAACACCCGTTTTTCTGGGAAAATTTAGGCACATTCCTTCTTAGAAGAAAAGGGAAAGACTAAGAGGCCTTTGGCAGAGTTTTCAGACCCAACTGTCTAAAAATGTTACATCTTACAATGATGAGATGGGACAGCAGTGAAATTTTTGGTTTAAGGTTGCCCACTGCCTCCCAACAATTTACGGCTTCTTCACACATCTGTCACTCAATTCTAAAATGCCTCACATGCAAAGCCATGGAAAGTGCCCTGTTCAAGTCTCCCTGAAACTATTTCAGAGTTGGTGTTGTTATTCAGGGGATAACTAGACTGAGATGGAAATCCAAACTTTGGCTTTTTTGAGTCCTAATGCCTTGATCAAGCTAGGTAACTGCGCTGTCATTCTCTGTCTCTAAATGGAAGAGCAGAGCTGGATAAGATTCCTCTCTCCTTCACTCCCTTGACTCAACTCACCCTTCCAATTATAGGAAGGCAGATTCTTTGTTCCTATCTTCATCTTCAAAGGAGGATTTTTTTAAAGCTTTATAATGAGATTTTTTCCTGACCTACAAATCTAAATATCCAGAGATCATGTATTACATGAATCTGGTTCATTTTCCTCATAGAGTTCATCATTACCTAAAGCTTTCTTTTGGAAAAAAAAAACAAAGATTGCCTCACTTGTTAACCATCTGTATGCCTACACCTGCACGCATGGTAGACCATAAACTTCATGAGCATTTGTACCTTGTCTGCGTGTTCACCATTGCACCATACAGTACTTAGCACACAGTAGTCCTCTAATCAAATGAACAAGAAAATTAATGAGCATTCCTACAATATGTGCTGTGGGAAGTGTCAGTGTTAGATACTGTACACCCTGTAGGACACTCCACAAGAATGGGGCGATCCACTCCAGTGAGAACTCATTCATGAGATAAGCCAGGACTGGGGAAGAGAGAAGACAGTGAGGTGGAAATGAAGTCGGAAGGACTAAGGAAGGGGGCATTTCTCCAAGCCTTGATGAAAGCAAACTTGGCAGGGACTAGACAAGGCCACCAAAGGAGCAGCAGAGGAACATCTGCACTTCCTTTTTTGTACTTCAAGGATATTTCTAATAAACACGAGGCCTGGGGCTATTCTTGCTGTACCTCTTAAGCTGATTGGAATGTAAAACAGTGTTAAGACTATAATATTTATCTCAGTATCACAGCGGTATCATGGTGCTGTGAGGATTAAAGTGGATTAAAGTACAGCATACCCAGTGCATCCTGATACAAATCAAGAACAGACTTAATTCCTGAATCCCATCCTTCCCAGGTGTCTTCCACAGCTCCTTCTCTTTCCTTTATTTGCTGTTCACCCTTAGATGAACACTCAGAGCTTTTACTTTCGAAATAATCTTTTGATTCCTGCAATTTATTTATCTCCTTGCTCCTCTTCACAAACCAGCTTCCAAAAATAACATGACCCTTTCACTAGTTGGCCAACCACAGGACAGTTACAGGGACTGCTCACGCCAAAGCCACCAGCAACTTCCCTGGTATCCATGAGTTACTCTCACTTTAGCATTATTGGCTCAAACCGTTGACATGCAATGGTACTCAGAATAGCTATTGTAAGAGGAAAAAATTAAATTTTTGACTTTGTCTATTTTAAGCACTACAGAAAGATTTAAAAATTAGGGGCCAGCAAGATAGCTCAGCGGTCTAAAATGCCTACTTAGGCAAGCTTAGGCAACCACAAGAACCGTGGTTCAATCCCCTGCACCACATGTTTCACCAGCCCCACACCCAGGGCAGGCTGAGCTGGCCATGAATAAAATTATTTTTTAAAAAAGCAGGAGGATTTGGCTAAGTAGTTAGAAAGTGACAAGAAGTATATAACCGATAGTTGCAATTTGCTTTAGCAAATAAAATATTTTATAAGACTATAAAACATAAGACCTAAATGAACACTTTAAATATGTTTAATAATAAAAACCATGCTATTACTGCATTTTTAATGTAAACTGTCATGCATATAGACTTGAAAAAGATAATTTTCAAAGATGAGAATATTAGTTTTCTTAACTTCTAATATTTGCAATTATAAAGCAAATCCAAGGTGTAACTATCTCTGTTTTCTTCAGAATGCAAAGACACTAGTCTCAAAGTCAAAGTCTTAACAAAGGCAAAATGCTGTTGGGAACATTTTGCACAACATGAAAGTAGCAGAAATATAGAATGTGGAAGTCACTGAACTTAAATCAGAAAAAAAAGGATAACTTTGAAGATTCAGTTAAGATCATCATAAAATTTTTCATCTCAAATTGTGTTAAAACATATGTATTGCATAATTTCCTATTCCAACCAATTTTAAGTGTGTAATTTTGTGGCTTTCAGTACATTTGATTCAATGCACAATCATATCTGCTTTCCAACTCCAGGATATTGTCATCTTCCCAGGCTGAAACTACACCCATTAAACAATAATTCCATTTCCCATTTTCTTAGATCCTACAAGTGATTCTTCTACTGTCTGGCTCTACAAGTCTGACATTTCTAGGTACATCAAATAAGCACTAACACAATATTTGTTCTTTGTGAATATCTTATTTCTCCTTGCAAGCCTTCCAGGTTCATTCATGTTAAGACTGAATAATATTCTATTGTATAAATATACCACTTTTTCTTTATCTATTCACCTATTTATGAAAAAAGCATTGCTTCTACCTGTTTATCTTTTGTGAATTATGATGTTAAACTATTTTTTTTTAATTTTTAATTTTTAATTTTTGTATTTTTGTATCTTAGGGAAGGGTCTCCAGGTGATCAGTGTCTCACTACTAGATCAAACTCATAGTGATCTGCCTGTTACAGTCTCCTAAGAGCTTGTATTACAGGTGCATGCTGCCATGTTCAGTCTCAGATGTCACCTCAGCATGCCCTGGAGGCAGGGCCTTGAACCCCCAACCCCTGCACCTGCTGGCAGGCACTTTAATCCACTGAGCTATTTGGGCAGCCCAAAACTATTTAGAAAATATATTTCTTTATAAAACATTACCTAGAAAAATTTCCCAATAAAATAAAAACAGTCTTTGCATTCAAATGAAATTAAAAAAGAAATATATCAGTAAAGGAAGAAAGTCTGCTGCTCAGTAAGCTCAGAAGTGCCTTCTCAAAGGGCAAATACTGGTTTTACATTAGAAAATTATTCATTTCTCAGTTGATGGGCATTTGGATTGTTTGCAAGATTTAGCTACACAAATTGTGCTGCTATAAACATGGAGTCTATATATTACTGTGGTATGATGCTTCCTGTTCCGGAAAATAACCCAGAAGGGGAATAGCTGCGATGACTGGAACTTCTAATACTAGTTTTTGCTGGAATCTCCACACCAATTTCTATAGTGGTTGTACCAGTCTGCACTCCCACCAACAGTAGAGAATGGCTCTTTTTTTTTTTTTTTTTTTGCCACAGCCTCTATAGCATTTGTTGCTAGTTATTTCTTTGTGATAGCATTCTTTCTGGGTTGAGATGCAATTTCAGTGTTGTTTTAGTTTGCCTTTCTCAAATGACCAGTGCTGTAGAACAGTTTTCATGTGTTTTATTGCCATCTGTTTCTCTTCTTCTGAGAAGTGTGTACTCATCTACAATGCTTGTTTTTGGTTTGAAATTTTGAATTTTGGGGGACTAATTTTTTTCAGTTCTTTATATATTCCAGATAGAGATAGAAATCTTTTGTCTGAGTGATTGTTAGTTAAGATTTGTTCCCAATTTGTGGGTTGTCTTTTTACTCTGTTGGTGATTTTTTTTGATATGAAGAAACTTCTCAATAAGAACAAATTGCAGTTGTTTTTGCTTTGGAGTATTTCCAATACAGTTTGGGTTTTGTTCACAAACTCTCTGCCTACCCCAGTATCTTCAAGATTTCCACTTACTTTCTATTCCAGTAGATTTAGTATTTCTGCTCTATTGTTTAAGTCTTTAATCCATTTTGACTTTAGCTTAGAGTATGGTGCTAGATGTGGATCTAGTTTTAGTTTTCAGCATGTGCAAAGCCAGTTTTTCCAGCTCCACTTGTTGAAGAGGCTGTCTTCCTTCCTGTGAATCTGTTTGGCTCCTTTTCAAAGATAAGGTGACTGAATATTTCTGTAGTTGTGTGTTCATCTTCTAGTTTGCTCCATTGGTTCTCAGGTCTGTTTTTGGGTTTTGGAGGGTTTTTTTTTTTTTTTTTTGCCAGTACCATGTGTATTTATCACTGTAGATTTGTAGTGTAATTACACTTGTATCTTGGAAACAACCCAAAGGTCCATCTATCAGCTGACGAATAGATAAAGAAGATGTGGTATTGTTATACAATGGAATATTACTCAGACATAAAGAAAGAAAAATTTGGGTTGGGGGCATAGCTCAGTGGTCTAAGCACCTGCCTGGCAAGTGAAAGGCCCCATGTTTGATCCCCAGATGTTACATGCCATGCGACCGCTAGCCAGCCACCCAAACTGGGAGTGTTGGTGCACACATATAATCATAGCACTGGAGAGACTGAGACAGGAGGATCACCACAAATCCAAACTGCATAGTGAAACTTGGTAGCAAATAAATAAATAAATAAATTTTTAAAAAGAAAAACAATAAATTTAAGAAAATAAAAAGGACAAGAAAAATATTTCAAGTTCTATGCGAAGGAAAAGTTAATATTTTAACTGTCTTATATGCCTATATCTGGTGTCTCAGCAATGCATTTGATGATAACAATATGTAATATAACAACCATAGTTAATTTCCTGGTCTTGTTTTGAAATTCTGTACTGCTTTTATTGTCTTTTAAAAATTTTATTAATTTTAATGAGAAAGAAATAACAATGAAAGAGGTTAAAAACAGATTCGCAGGACAGCAACAATAATTAATACATTGCATATTGTCGTCTTCATAGTAGTTGCTCAGAGTACAAGATGCAGATATGATAAATTTGCTGAACACTATTAGTACTAATATTTCTTCTCAATGAAGTAACAGAAAATAGTTGTATATACTGTCCAATAGTCCAGAATAGTAGTGAGTTATCAGCAGAACTGGCAATGTCAGAAGCTGTTGAGTTCAGCCTTTTACAGTTAAGCATATTAATTTGGCTTTACTATTTATAACTCATGGTTAAATTTTTTGGCTGTGGTTAAGACCAAAATAAAGCAAGACTTATATAACAAAAAAATGTAACTTTTATATTTGACAGGGTAAGTCAAATCCCCTCAAGATTTACCTGAAAAAGATGTAAAGCATTTTGTAGAACTTTTGTCAGTGTCGGCCATCTGGATGATTCACAGCCATTGCTTCACCAGTTTGCTCTCTGTGAAAGCCTGAGAGAATGTTTTATCTCTAGGTGACTCTCCTTAGGCACACTGTACATCATCAATTCCTTTCCTCTGTGGCCCCAAAATCTCCTGGAACAGAAAATTTGGGATACCGTTGAGTCATAGGATGCTATAGTATAAGTTCTCTTATGTCCTGAGTCCTCACTGATTTTGAGGGGCTGGAGACAAAATTTTGGCTACCCTTGTAGCCCTTCTTTTTCTCTTAATTTTTTGGTGTGCAAACTTAAGTTGTTGACCCTCCAGAAGATAAGCTTAGTGATATTATTACCCTATCACATAGACATTTGAGCTTAACATCACTATCTTTCTGAATATCAAATGTCTTAGACTTAACATTGAACCTG
>PVKN010022844.1:0-15016 GCA_004027915.1 Capromys pilorides | reverse complement strand
TCATGAGCCTGCCTTCCAGTTGGATGGCACTTAGCTACGACATCACTGTATTGCTAATTAAACCTCATAAAGCCATTCATGAAAAGGACTTCCAGAACCATGTAAGGAAGTGGCCAGAAAAATGGGACAGTGTGTTCAAAGCCAAGGAGAGTATTTTGGGTGGGAGTGGGGGGGAGTGACAAGGTATTTTTTACTGTAACAATTTTTTACACATAAACATTTACTGTATGTTTTGACCCCCATTTGTATATTTGTTCTATAACTTTCTAATCAACTAAATACAAGACATTTTTCTGTTTGACAAATGAGGCAGTCTGAGACAATACAGGAAATACTTAGAACACTTTAAAAATTATGTACTGCCAACATGTACTAAGGAAATTTTAAAAAAATATTTCTAATGGTGTAAAATACTCAGTGAGATCCTTTTAAGCTGTCTTGATACTTTTAGCACTTTTCTCTCATTTATATTCATCCACTGGCTTTGGTTGGGAAGCCTCTTAGGCCAGTTCTTGCAGGGTTTAATATGTCAAGATCTGGTTCCCGTGACTTACATGGGTACCAGGTAAAGTGGTTATCTAGTCTCTGTCTAGGCTTCCTCATACGTTAAAGGAGGTAATTACAAAGAATTTTAAAGGTAATATGATGTAAGATGCTGCCAAATTCAAGTGGCAACTTACACATCATCCTTCAGCCTATGTACTCCCCCACAGAGGTCTCTCCTGGTTGCCTTCCTTCTGAACCAGTGGAGGACTTGCTGCTTGCTGCCATGCTTTCTAACCCTTACTTATTCACGTTCCTGGCTTCTCATTCTCTGAATCCACAGGATAAAGTAAGGGAAAATGAAGAAAAGGTCTAAGTGAGAGTAGCATTGGTTTCCTTGGTGGGAAATCAAACCCTGTCTGGATCTGTCTGATAGAGAACACATACAATAGTAGGTTTTAAAGTTTCAAAATGAAATAAGATTCTGTTATTTTGCCCTTTTTGCCATCTTCATTTTGAGCAAATGCCATTCTGTGATCTCCTGTCTGCCTGCGTTTTTCACTATCTGCATTTAATGCTTGGTAGGTGCTCTCCCCACAGTGGGTAAAACTCACATACAATACAACAGCAATGGCCAGAATCTGTGCACACAAGAAAACGCTTTCTCCTTTGTCAACCCAGTGCTACATTCCCATCTTCCTTAGGCTGCCCCTGTGCTCATGAGAGTGCTGCAATTTCAAGATTCCCAGATGCCCTAAACCTGCCCTTCCCGGAGGCTGCATGCAAGTCTCAGCTACTGACCAATGTGCCTGTTCTTTTTCACTAGGAAAAGAAACCAAAGGAAATTTTGGTCGAACAGTCACTACTGGTGGATTTTTCATACCAGCCACGAAATTGCACACGACCAGCACTGGCAGCTCCTGTGACCTCAGCAAGCAGGAGGGTGAATGGGGCCAGGAGGTGATGCCTGCAGGGGCCGAGGGGGGCTTTGACATGAGGGGTGACCGGAGCCAACTCCAGGGTGCTCAGATCCGGGCCCCACCTGAGCAGCTGAAAGTGTTCAGACCTATTGAGGATCCTGAGATTGAGCAAACAGCCCCAAAGATGCTGGGGATGTTCTACACCTCAAGCGACAGCCCCGGTAAATCTGTCTTCAGCAGCAGCCTCTTCCAGACGGAGCCCTCACCCCATCACCAGCGCAAGGCTCTCAATATCTCCGAGCCCTTTGCGGTGTCCGTGCCACTCCGAGTGTCAGCGGTCATCAGCACAAACAGCACCCCATGCAGAACACCCCCTAAAGAGCTGCAGTCCCTCTCTAGCCTAGAAGAGTTTTCCTTCCAGGGCTCAGAGAGTGGAAGCTGGCCTGAGGAGGAGAAGTCACTGGGAGCCGAGACTTCTACAGGTAAATAAGGGAATGCACTCTTTTTCTACAGCGAGAAAGAGAAACCAGACTCTTTGAGGCAGTGTTATGAAGTGGTTAAGACTGAGAGGTCCGCAGCCGCCCTGAGCACAAATCCAGGCTCTGCCCTTTAGCTGTATGATCTTTAGCATGTTAACATAACCACCCTATGCTGCAGTCTCTTAACCTGTTACGTGGAAAGAATAGCGTTAATAATCACACCTTTTAAGTTTGCTATGGTTATTATGTTAGTTAATACATATAAAACTCTCAGAACAGTATAGGATACACAGTTAGTACTTAAATGTTACTTATTTTCTCACAGAAGGCAGGAGGAAAAGACTGCAGAATGGAATGTAGAGCTACAGAGCTGGAACAGAAGGTTCAGCTCTTCCAGAGTTATTCATTCTTCATTCATCTATTTCTCATTTGTACCTCATATCGGAAGAAGAGCGTGGCTAGCAATCCTAGCAATGAGATAGACCATCTTCTGTCTGTTTCCTGTAGCACATGCAGCAAGGACTCTGATTGGCTGTACTTGAGTCATGTGTCCAGCCTTGGCCCAACCCCTGTTGCCAGGCTATAGGGTAGTAAGATGGGCTAGGCCCATGTCTCTGGGTTGTGTCTGGAGTAGTGAAGGGCTCTTTGATCACCACTCCTACATGAGCCACCAAAAGTAGAGGCAGAACCCCAATGGAAACAGTGGCTGACAGTCAAATGCACACATGTTTGATTGTGAATTAGGACTATTTCTATTGTAACTGATATATTGTTTACCTTGATACTGATATCAGTATCAAGATACTGTTTACCTTGTTGCAGTATCTTGGTACTTAAGTGCCTCCAGTGTTCTGCTGTCCTAAGTGTTGCATGGGCATTACCTCAGTTCTCCTCACAACAGTCTCATAAAACGTTATTATCCCCACTTAATTAGAGAAGAATCTTTCCGCTTGATTAGGGAAGAATTTGTAATTTGCCCAAAAATTCATAGGAAGGATGTGGTAAACACAAGAACTTTAATGCAGGTTTTTAAAACAAATCTACATTTACAAGCACTCTGTCACACTCCCTGACTTGCTTACTACGAGTTACGGAGATAGAAAGATTGTTGATACTCAGTCCCTTTCCCCAGGGAGCTCACCACCAGGAGGGGAAGCTAGACAGCACTGATGTGCAGCACAGGGTCAGGCTATGGTTTTGCAAGCACCTCCTCCTGATTTCTGGATTGAGGGAGGACTTAGGTATCTGAAGTCTGTGCAAGGAGTATCAGAAAAGACTGAAGGAGGGAGAGGAATCCTCCTAGGAGAGTTCCATAAAGATTTTCAAGGGGTAACATTCAGGCTGCGTCTTCATAGATGGGTAGGATTTTTCTGTGCAGAGATAATGAGAAATGGCATTTGGGCCTGACAGGCAGCTGAACATTGCAGGAAGTGTGTAGGGTTTGTTTGTGACCTGGGCTAATTCGGATCCCGGCTTTACCACCTTTTGGCAGTGTGACGTGGGTGAGGGGTTGCTATTCAGAGCCTTTCTCCCATCTACAAAGCAAGGGAAACTCGTATCTCAAAGCCCCCGGGATCTGAGAGCATAGATCTGAATGAGGAAATGTCCATGATATACCTGTCTGTGGTCTGGCTCACTGAAGGCGCTCTGTAGGTACTAGCTGTCTCCTTCTTGCCCTTGTCTTCATGATGGGGCCACTGATGAGCCAAACCTCAGGGACATCGAGTGACATCCTGTCTGGAAAATGGTCTTTGAGCAGAGCAGGACAAGGGAAAGAGGAGGAACAGAGCCTTTCAGGAAAACAGGGCATCCTAGGGCAGCAAGGTAGCTCAGCAGACTAAGTGCTTGCTTAGACAAGCACAGAGACTGGGGTTTGATCCCCAGTACTGCATGCCATAATGACCCTGCCCCCAGGCACACTGAACTAGCCATCAAGTCCAGGCATGGTAGTGCATGCCTGTAATCCCAACACTGCGGAAGCCAAAATCAGCAAAATAACTATGAGTCTGAGCTGCATAGTGAGATCCTATGCCAAATATGTTAAAGGGGGTGAGGGGACTTCTAAAGGCTTGGTTATTATCTCCAGAACAGAGGCTATCAGGCTGCAAAGTCTTTTGGAGACAGTCTCCCTTCTGTCTTTTTCCCTGTAAATAAGAATATCAAGTCCACATTAAATTTGGCCTGGGAGAACTGGGGAGATAGCTCCGTGGCACAAGTGCCTGCCTGGCATGTACAAGGTTGTGAGTTCAAATCCCAGTCCCGCAAAAAAAATAAAATTAATTTGGCCTGGGAAAGATGGAAATGTGGACTCCTGTCTGCCCTCTTGCCTGTATTACTTGGGGAGGGGCAGAGTAAGAGGCCTTGTGCAGGCAGCCATGCAGGTCTGGCACAAGAGGCTAGAGGGAGATGCTCACCTGAAGATCTAGGACAACAGGGCTCTCAGCCATCTCTCTGACAAGCTTGTGCCAACTTACATTTCTTCTCTTCCACCATCGTCATTCCAAATAGAGAACTTCGCCTTCATGATGAAATGTTTTTCTTTATGCAATAGCAGTGGGCAAAAGAAAGAAAAAACTGAAAAGTTTTCCAGATTACCTCATTAAAATTTTTAGTCACTATAATCAAGGGAATTTTTGTACTTTGGGCCAAAATAGCTGAAATTTCAATGTGAGCTAAAGGATAAGTCATATAAGTAGTGCACTTTAAAGAATGCTTGAATTAAATTATTGATGACTAGAGTACTGACCTTTTTAAGTTAAAGGATTAATTAGTGTCACTGTCTGATTTTTACCTGATTCAAGGCTACACCCTGCTCACCTCAGCTGGGAGATAAAAACATCACAAACTCCTTTTGCAAGGGAAGGGAATGATACGGGCTAGTTTAAAAGCTGCAAGGACTCTGCCTCCCCTTCTACAAATGTTCATTATTACAACATCGGAGTAATCATAGAGCTTCAAGGAAACCTGACAAATGAGAATCTACAATGGCCCTAGTAGATATTGTGAGTTGTTTCATTCTTTTACTGAAGCAAACAACAATAACAAAAGTGCCAAGAAGATAGCTCAGGGGCACAGTGCCTCCCTGGCAAGCACAAGGTCCTGAGTTTGTTTCCCAGTACCAAAAAACAAATGCTTACACAGTACTGTTTTTGGAGCCTTGATTCATGAATAGTCAGAGCAATTCACAAGTAGAACATAACTCACGATAGGGTGATACATCTCTTTCCCATGATGATTAAAGGATCATGCCAGTAATAGCTATTTCATAAAATCTGGCCATCTGGGCACACACCTGTGCCATACCTTACCCATGCCCACAAAATTGTCCTGATCTATACTGGTCAGTGGACTCAATACCCCAACATCCAAATTCCTAGGCATGAAAAGAGGAGGAAGCCACATAGCCTCCCTCATGGGCGCAACCCTAAAGTTGCACCTGTCAATTCCACACCACCCTGTTGCCAATACTTGTCTTCCACAGATGCACCTGCCTTCAAGAGGAGCTGGAACTCAGGCCGTGAGGCGCATTCCAGCTCCACACAAAGAAGAGGCTGACACTGAGGGACAGTCTATCTCCCTGCTCACTCGCCTCCTTGTGGGAAGTCTTTTCTGTGCTTGGAATTGTCCACCATATGTGTCAGTCAGCAGAAATTTGCTGGAAGATCTTAGCAGGCAGCTTCCAGGGCTAGATAATGGCTCCGTCCTGAGGCACAAACCCTCAGATGGAACCAAGAACATGTGGGAAAAGGTGACCTAGGGATGTGGCCCACACAGATCACATGACCTGTGCTGCTGCAGGAGGGGAAGGCTCCAAAGAGGTGGCATC
This sequence comes from Capromys pilorides, assembly GCA_004027915.1. Taxonomy (NCBI): domain Eukaryota; kingdom Metazoa; phylum Chordata; class Mammalia; order Rodentia; family Capromyidae; genus Capromys; species Capromys pilorides. The sequence continues at coordinate 9,308 of PVKN010022844.1, read as the reverse complement.
AGGTGTGTTCCCGAAGAAAGGATTCCATTCAGATCCCAGGGAGGACTAGGGCAGAGGACAGCAGGGCTCACAAGGTGTGTAGAAGAGCAGACATGTGGCTAACCTCGTACACCCTAGTGGATGCTGGCAAGAGACCAAGGGAGAAAAACAAGCTCACATTTGGGGCCAGCTCTTTCTCCTCCCTATATCGGAAGCCATGTAAAGGGTCAGTCAATGAGCAGAAGACCTGAGTGCTACAAAAAGAGGTACCGGCAACTAGTAGATCTAAACAGAATATTCAAAATGTCTTTTTGAAAAACTGATGTACCTACCCTTTCACCCAGAAGTCTCCTTCCAAGAATTTACCCTGAATAAGTAGCTGCACAAGTCCAGAGCAATGTGGGCACATAGTGATGTTGCCCTTGACACCCCCACCTGCCCTGTCACAGCTGTGCCTCTGTGGACCATTTCCTTTCTTACAGAAGTTGGGAGGCAGCTTCTCTCCAGTGTCTACCTTGTGTTTCTGGTTTTCTTCGTGAGGGCTTTTCTTGCAGGCAGAATCTTACTCAGACCTTGCTTGGGCTCTCTTAAAGAGTTCAGAAAATCAACTTGGTCACTCAACCAACTCAAACCCAGAGTCTGTGGATGAATGACCCAATCTCATATTTTTCTGAGGAGTAGCTGTGGGGCATGGTGGCTTGCGGTGGTAACCAGCTCAACAACATATTTCGGATGACTTCCCTCCACCACCGTCTCACCCCCTCACTCCACCTTCCAGGTGCCTCCTTCCAAAGAAGCTGCCTGCTGCCCTGACCTCATCTCAGGGTCTGCTTTGCGAGGAGCCCAAACCCGGGCTCACCCTAAAGAATAGCCCATCTCCTTTTAGACTAGTGTGGCCTGGAATTCAGTATTGATTCTCTGAAAACGTGCAAAACAAAGATTAACACATATACGCTATATTTTGTGTCTTAAGAGTAGGAAATAAAACATTATAAATGCCTATAAATAGGCAAAAATAAATACACTAAGAAAACTAATGAAAGCAATCATGTAGAAAGGACAGTAGGACTGTGGATCAGGATAGGAGCATGAAAGATGAAAGAAAATCTAAAGAATGCCTTTTTATGTAGTTTTAACTTTTGAATTCTGTACATTTTTACATATTTGGAGATTAGCCAGGCACGGTGGTATAAACCTATAATCCCAGCTACTCAGGAGGCTGAGGCAGAAGGGTTACAGGTTCAAGGGCAGTATGAGCAATATAGTGAGACCCTATGTTAATATGGATAGAGTGCTTGTCTAACATGTGCAAGGCCTTGGGCTCATTCCTAAGAACCACAAATTTTTTTTTTTTTCAAAAAATAATCCTACTAAGTAATGAATAAAAGAAAAGTTGATTCTAAAGCATTAATACAGTCATCAGTGTGCTGCCCCTAGGGCTGACCCACCTGCAGCAGGTGAGTATGTGGTGAACACACCAGATTAACTAAGGGTAAAGGGAAGGGCTGGTTTGTTTGTTTTTTGCAGTACTGTGGATTGAACTCAGTATCTTGCACTTACCAGGCAGGCACTTATTCTTCGGAGCTATGTCCCCAGCCCAGAATTCATTCTTAGTTCACTAACTTTTCTGAGTTTGCATCAAGCCTTACCCTGAGCTACATGCTTCACCTCTGTTACCTCCTTCATCTTCATCTGGCACTGCAAAGTATTCCATGAGGCCACTGTACTAAGACGATAAGATTCATTGAGAAACTAGAATTTGAAAAGAAGCTTATTTAATGCCCTTGTAAATAATGGCATTTGTTGAGGACCAGCTGGGCTAAGCACTGTCTTGGCATTTTGCTGCATCTTTATTCTACAGCCTTTTCTTGTGCAAGGTAGAAGGTCTGCCTCCTTCTTGTGTCAGTAGGTGCTTGAGACAGGAGCTTGGTCACTTCTACTGGATACTGAGAGGTGCCAACCATACCACCTCTCTGCAGCTTGGTACAAATAGCAGACTTTTGTGGTCTTGGGCACCCAGCTTGACTTGTTAGGGCCAGAGTATTTATTTGTGAAGTGAAAGGCTGGGCAGGCGCAGGAGCTCCTGTGACACTATTGACATTGCGGGCTGCATAATTTTTGCTGGCAGTGGGAATGGGGGCGCTGCTGGAAGATACTTATTTAACAGGATCCTTGACTTTTAAATTGCAGATGCCAGGAGTAGCCCTCACCTCTCCCAACCCCAGAACCTAAAATTTCTCCAGACACTGTCTGTGTTCCTTCATGGGGGAGGGACAAGTAAAATGGCTCCTGGTCAAAAACTGCTGGACTGGACAATCTTCCAGCTCACCCCTTCTCTGACAGCCTGGGACTCCATGACCTGAGAGCAGGACACTGGGGATAAGAGGTTAAAGCCTGAGGGGCAGTGAGATGGGAGAATTCCTCCTTCTTGTGAGGCAGGGCCAGGAGGGAGGGTGGTGATTGTGTTGGAGACAACCTCTCTGATAATGAAGTCTGTATACATAAACTGATCCCTGCCACCCCCTCGCAGCCCCTGTTGTTAAGAATGCCATTCCCGAGGATGCCTCATGCCAACCTGATGACCAGGTGATGGCGGGATGTAGCCAGCGTGTTTCCCTGGAACCGGCTGCCCATCTGGAGAAGACCTCAGAACATGACCTGGCCTCTCAACATTCAAGGGAATCAGATAAGAGAGCAAAACCAGAAAAGGTAGAAGAGGAGGACCAAGGGGCCAGCCTGGTGAGGGTCACTGCTCCACCTCCAGAGAGCCCTGGGGCCAGAGCCAAAGCTGAATTTCTCCATGAGATGGTAAGCGGGGACTCATGTATGCTCTAGCCATGTGCAGTCTTCTTTTTTCTGGAGGTCTTGGTTCAATTTAAGGTAGATTTAAAAGAATTGGTTTCTGCCAAAGAAACTTGGAGAGAGTCACTTCCAGTCAGACCTAGAGTTTTGTTTTTTTGTTTTTTTTTTTTTTGCAGTGGGTTTTTTAGGAGTCCAGTGATAGAAAGGAACCATCAAGCTCAGACCCCTTAGGACAGCTTCAGCTCTTGTTTCTGACCTAGGGCCACCATAAGCCAGTGATGTATCCTTGAGCTGTAATGATATTCAGTGTCAATAGCCACATAAAACTGGTTTGTCTTAGCCTACTCCTAATAGGATGCTCATCATGAGATCCTGCCTTCTCCCAGACATCCTGGATGGCTGGTTGTCAAGGCTTCCTTTTAAAGTCCAGGAGATTTCCAGGGTCCACCTCTTCTTCCTGTGGCTTCTGCAGACACTAAAAGACCACGCCAGAGCTGATGGAACCTTGTCCTCTTTAGAACTGGAATTTTCCAAGAAGGATTTTATGAGCTGTTTTTACATAAGAAGGTGTGGGGAGGTTTCCTGGGGACACTTAGGGAGGAGTCCTATATTTGGAAGGTGGCTCTGTAAAGTATGCCAAAAGGAAAAAAGGGAGCTCATTACCTTTTAATTTGCTTCAAGGGCATATTACAGAAGCAATGCTGGAAGTTAGAGCAGAGGTGGAGCCCCCTGGTGGCTAGGAGGACTGAAGGAAGGTTCCTGTAAAACGTGGTTGCATTTGTAGAAAGAGAAGAATGCAGAGATTTTTGTGGAGATTGCACTCGCATGGAAAGGACCAAAGTACGAATGGCATTGTTCTGAGAAGCAAGTATTAGTGCGGGAAACACTTGGCAAATAAAGGCATTCATTCCTTCATTTAAAATGTATTAAGCTAGGTGTGATGGCATATGCTCATAGTCCCAGGCTACTTAAGAGGCTGACACAGAAGGATTGAAAGTTCAAGGCCAGCCTGGGCTACATAGCAAGACCCTGTCTCAAAATAACAACACAGTATGTCAAATGCCCACTTTGTACCACTCTGTTGGGCACTAGGATCATTGCAGTAGACAAGACTTGTCTCCAGCCCTACTTCCTTAGGGCTCAGTCTAGTAGGGAAAGGTCATTGAACAAGAAATTTCCAGGGTACAGTGGAAGTGTGGAACACAGCATATACTATAGGAAGACTAATATAATCAGAGAGAAGAAAAAATTTCATAAGAGCCAACATGATTAGTCTTGATTGACAACTTGATTAGTAAAGCATACTGCTGATTATGTTTCAGTTGTCCCAGGGGTTGACTTTGGAAACTACATCTGGTCCCTAGTCAATTCTCTCTCTCTCTTGCTCTCTCTCCCTCACTTAGCCTCCTGGCTAGCATGAGGTGAGCAGCTGCCATTCTGCCATCAAGTTTCTCCTTAGAACCAGCCAGCTATTGCCTGAAACCACTACACCAGAAGCAAAATTAAACCTTTCCCCTATTTTGTTGCATGTAAGGTATTTAGTTCTAGAGACAAAAAGTTAATTCAACTAGAGGACGTCTCTGAAGAATAGATACTTAAGTTGATCACTTGCTCAAAAAGGGGTTTAGGGGTGTATTTCCAGGCAGAAAGAACAAGATGTGCCATTAGTCTGAGTTGGGAAAGAGCCTAAAACATTCATAAGATGGGAACAAAGCCAGGAGAGCAGGCTGGAGAAAGTGTGGCTCTGCAGAAGCAAACATCACATCAGGCATGACTGCCTGGAAGGTTCTGGGGCTCAACCTAAGGGGCAGTGGAAAGGTCTATGATATATTCAGAACTTGGTCCTTAAAGAGTCACTCTGTTCTGTGAGGGGGATATCTTGGAGAAGGACAAGAGAGAGGGGCAAGGGAGCCAGTCAGGGGCTGCCATGCTGCAAACCAAGTGAGGAACAATAGTAGCTTAGCCTAGGGTAAGCACCATGGGGAGAGAAGTGAAAGAACTGAAGAGCTGTTTAGGAGGTAGAATGAAGAGGACTTGGTGAAGGACTGGACATGGAGCAAAGATGACGGGACAAAGACAAGTTATAGCTCTTTGATCTGGCTGAGTTTCCATTGTGATCCATACACTGAGATGTCAGAGAGCAGAATGGAGGGAAGTTTGGAGGTCACTTAGCCATTTAATTCATTGATTCCTTAGTAAGAGATTAATTAACATAGATGCTGAAGAAAGGTAAGAGATGAGAAAAAAATCTTCGCTAATTTCATATAGAACTGTACACAAATAGATGCAGTACAGTAGAATGAGACTATGTTCAATTGAGTAATCCAGGAGATTTATCGGAAAGAAGGAACTTTAAAAACAGAACCACTTTCAAACTCTCTATTGAGCAGCCAGTCACAGTCTACCTGGCACCCTTTGGCCTGGAGGAATCAAAGGGACTCACCTGAAGCCCTGAGCTCAGGAGCCCATAGTGCATTGAGAGTAAGATAAGCGTGAGAGTGACTGGAATGTGAAACAGCGTGTACCTAGCACCTGGTGAGACTTCTCCAAGGGCCTTAACCACCACCAATGGAGATGCTCCTCTGGGCTGCCTCTCCCATGGGACAGAAATCAGCCTCCAAGGTGAAAGAAACCAGTATTGGTTTTCCTGGCCCTGCCCAGCACTCCCTTTATCCTTTTCCTCTCAGTAACTTTAGCCTTTGTGGAGGGAAGGGAGGAGTTGAGGAGGAAAAAGGGAAGCTAGACTTGAAGAGAGACAGAGATAGCAAACAAACTAAACTAGGAAACACTTTAACAATCACAGAAAGAACTGCTTACACACACACACACACACACACACACACGTTAGGTTAACAGTGGGTATCCCTAGATAGTAAGAATAGAGGATTTTGCTGGTTTTGTATTTGCTTTTATTCTGATATGTATTAAGAACTCCCCATACTATGATAGTCAGGATTTTTATCAGTTTGACCAAATACTTGAGGAAAAAGGAGCAAAAATTTGTTTTGACTCACAATTTTGGAGACTCCAGTCTATGGTCACTTGATTCTGTCACCTCTAGGCCTATGGTGAGGCAGAAGCATCATGGCAAAAGGTTGGGGGGGTGGGGCAGATAAAAGCAGCTTATCTTGTGGCAGCTAAAAAGCAGAGCATGAGCAAAGAGCTGGAGCAAAAGGGCAGGGACAAGACATAGTCCACAAGGCCATGCTCCCATGACATGTGCCTTTCCGTTCCACTGGGCTCCATACTGTCATTGCCTCTACTAAAGCCCTTAGCTATAAACCCATCAGTAGATAAACCTACATGGTGGAGCCCTCATGATCTGACAACTCCCAAAGCCCATCCTCAGAACACACGAGCTTTAGGGGTACCTTATGTCACAATCATTATGCATAGAGAATATGCATTTCTTCAGTAATAAACAAAATAACTACATTATTTACTTGGAAAGCAGGGATTAGGGCAAGAGTTAACATTTTTGTTTCACTACTTCATTCTGTGTTTTCTTGTAAATCTAGGCTTCAATAGAATCAGGATTTTCGTTTCTCCAGTAAGGCAACATTGCCCAGAGATTAATTTGTGTTCTGGTGTAGATAGGGCTGGATTTTTAATCCTGGCTTCCAGCTGTATGTCTTAGGTGAATTGGTAGCTTATTTGAACCTAGGCCTCCTACTCTATTAAATGATAACAGTGTTCACCTTCTAGGGTGTTGGGAAAATTTTAAAGGATGCAAAGACTTGGATATCCACAGGTGTTGGTGACACTGCATCCTTCCTTAGTGGCCCCTCATTCTGCCTGGCAGTAGGGCAGATGTCAGTGTCTAGGGTCCTTTGTTGTAGGGTAATCAGTTTTATGTTTTTCAGGATGACGAGGATCTGACCAACCCCCTTTTCTGGCCTGAGATTCAACAGGAACTGAAAATCATTGAATCTGAAGAGGAGCTCTCCATGTCACAGCCCCTTCCCCAGAAGATCAGCCCAGCTCAGGCAGCTCTGGAACCCAGCCCAGCATCCTTTCCTTCCTCAGAGGCTCCTGGGAACTTGTCTTGTGGCTCCCCCTCCACTCCAGTCTCTGCCCCTCTAGAGACATGGACTAAGGATTCAACTAATCACGACACACAGGGGGCCACCACGGCAGCCAGTAGGGAGATGCTGGAACCAACCAGCAGCCTCCACAAGTATAAGCATGAGCAGAGCCTGCACCTAGACCGAGCCAGTCTGGCTCATCTGAATATAGTTCCCTTTGAGGTGTCTCCCCGGGATAGAACAGAAGTAGCAGGCCTGGGGAATGTCTCACCACCTCTGCTCCCACCTGCTACTCCCACTCCAACTCCTCTGGAGGAGGTACCTCAAATCCTGCGATCAAGGGGTAGCCCTGAGAGAGAAGATCCCTGCAAGAATTTGAACATCAGTCACTATGTAGAGCGGCTGAAGTCCACAGACATCCCTGGGATCCCCAGGGCCCATCAGGCAGACGAGGCAGCTTTGAACCGAAGCGGAGATCAAGATTCAAAGAATGCTGCTCCTGAGGCAACAGGCCCTGGTGTCTCAAGCCCAACGAAGGATGAGATTTCCCCACCAGGAGAGGAAGATGGAGTCCATTCAATACAAGAACCTTCAGACTGTGATGAGGATGACACTGTGACAGACACTGTGCAGCATGGCCTAGAGATGGTGGAGCCCTGGGAGGAGCCCCAGTGGGTCACCAGTCCCCTGCACTCTCCCACCCTGAAGGACATGCAGGAGCCCCGGGTGCAGAACACCCAGAGCCACCGACTGGAGCGGAAGCTGACCTCCAGGCCCGGCCTTCACCAGAGCCACTCCCTGGACAGCAAAAGCTCCATTTCCACATGCCAGTGGCCTCTCCACACTCCCTCTTCCAGCAGCTGTGCTAATCTCAAAGCAGAGAAAAATCTCGACTCTCTGCAGCCTCTGGCAACCAGCAGAGAGCCGACTGCATGGGATGAGAAAGCCCCGAGGCCTTTCAGAGAGTTCTCCAGCCAGCAAAGGAAAGAGGTTCTTCCAGGCCAGAGAGGACCAACTGCTGTGCAGCCCGAACCAGCAGAAACCAGCCCTGCCAGCCTGGCAGAGAGGGAGGAGCTGGGGCAACACTCACGGCCCAGTGAGCCACAGACTGAGCCAGGTGATGTTCCGGGGCTAGACTGCAGCAAGGAGGGTTCCCCTGCTGTCCAGAGCAGCACCTCACCTGCAGAGCATCCCCCACAGTTACAGAAGAGCCCTGACTATGGAGCCTACCGAGGAAAAAATAGGCCTTCTTCTCTCAACTTGGACTCTGCTGTTCCCATTGGCGATCTCCTCCGGCTTGGGAATGGGGCCTCATTTAGTTCACCTGGAATGCAGCTCTCTGAGCCAGAGGACCCCAAGGTCACCTGGATGACCTCATCTCACTGTAAGGCAAACCCCTGGGGGGTTTGCTCCCAGGACACCCAGGACCTGGACATGATTGCTCATGCCATGACAGGCCGCCGCCGTAACTCAGCTCCTGTGAGTGTGTCAGCTGTGAGAACCTCCTTCATGATCAAAATGTGTCAGGCCAAGGCGGTGCCAGTCATCACGCCCAAGATTCAGTACACACAGATCCCACAGCCCCTGCCCTCTCAGAGCACAGGGGAGAACGGGGCTCAGCCTCTGGAGGGAAGCCAGGAACCACCCAGCTCAGCTAGTGGAGCCTCTCAGAAACCTGCCAAAGACAAGTCTCCCTCTCCCCTAGACAGCCCCAGGGAAGAGAAGCCAAAGCAAGACCCAGGAGTGATTCAGTATTCACAGATGGACCTCACTGCATCCTGCATGTGTGAGGGGCCCATCCTTTCTCCAGAAACAGGCTTGCCTAACCTGGTCTCCAGCCAGGATGCAACAGTGCAGTGCGGAAAGCATGCATCAGAGACAGAGCCATCTGGGGACAACCTGCTTTCTTCAAAACTCGAGCACCCCTCTGGATGTTCTAAGCCTTTGCACAGGGCAAGGCCAGTAAGACCTCAGAGCCTCATCTTATTCAGTCCTCCTTTCCCCATCATGGACCACCTGCCTCCTTCATCTACAGTGACAGATCCCAAAGTCCTGCTGTCCCCCATTAGAAGTCCCACTCAGACAGTTTCCCCTGGCCTTCTCTGTGGAGAGTTGGCAGAAAACACATGGGTCACAGCAGAAGGGGTTACACTTAGGAACAAAATGACCATCCCTAAAAATGGCCAAAGACTAGAGACCTCAACCAGCTGTTTTTACCAGCCTCAGCGGAGATCCGTGATTCTAGATGGAAGAAGTGGGAGGCAGATAGAATGACAACAGTGCACCTGCGGGCATCTGCAAAACCATCGCGATGGACCTGGACTTCGTCACAGGGCCCACTTGCCCCCTTTCCAGGCACAGGTGGCCTAAATGTGGGCTTATGTTGGCCTGTGCTTCTTTCTGACTCAGCCTTTGGACCATTTGTTAATATTGCATTTGCCAGAAGAGTAGTCAAGGAAAGATCAAAAGGTGACATTTAGAGAAGTCTGTAAGCAAATGGCC
>PVKN010022843.1:0-15034 GCA_004027915.1 Capromys pilorides | reverse complement strand
TATGTAAGATTAGTCAAACAATTAAACATTAACACTTACAATAAACCTTATTTTTTTTTAAGTCTTCCAAATACATTTTGTATTTAAGTCACTCTTCTAAAAAATAATAATAATAATAAAAATTTATAGGGGTTGGGGTACAGAAAATGCAAGGTCCTGAGAGTGTTTCCTGATCGCTCTGCAGTTTAGGTTGGCCTTGAGCTCACTTTTATAGCCCATACTGGTCTCGAACTCGCACTGATCCTCCTGCCTCAGCCTCCCAAGTCATGGGATTATAGGCATGTGCTACCAAGCCCTGCTTCTTATGCTTTTTATTTTAAACATGATCACTTTCCAAGTTGACAAACCATTAAGTCCAGAATGATGACCTTGTGGCAATTGTGATAGCAACTTATTTATTGAATGTTGTTATGTACCTTGCAGTGAGGTCAGCATTATAAAGCAATAAAGCAGTGAAATACAGCTTTTCCTTTATTGTTTATTTATTTACTTATTTTTCTCACAGGTGTTCAAACCCAGGCTCTCATGCTGCCTAGCACTCAGCTAACTCCCCAGCTCATTTTCACTTTTTAGAGAAACATAAATTATCACATCCAAATCCATGTGAGATGGCTCTGTGGTCTAAAGCGCCTGCTTCAGCAAGCTTAGGCAACCGCAGGGACTGTGATTCGATCCCTGGCACCACATGCTGTGCCAGCCCCACCCCCAGGGCAGGCTGAGCCAGCCATAACATAGATAAATAAATAAAGTTTAAATAAATAAACTGGCAAAGAGGAAACATTAAAAAAAATAAAAATAAAAAAAATCCATATGAAATGAGACTCTATGATGAACATAGACTACTTAAGGGCATTAGATAGGAAAAGAAGCTAATGAAATAAGTGGTGAAGGACCAAATTATCAGTGAATGTTGGAAGAGTTCAGAGGAAAAAACCTGGGAGTGGTGGCCTATGCCAGTAATCCCAGAATTTGGGAAGCTAAGGCAGGAGGAGCACTGCACATTTGAGACCAATTTGGGCTCCATAGTGAGACCTTATGCCAAGAAAACCAAACCAAAAACAAAACACTCTGAGGAAGATGAGCAGACATAAACAGAGTGGCTCCAGAGAAAGTGAACCCCAAGTCTGGCTTTGGGGTGGAGTTGGGCAGGAATGTTACTGGGGAAGGCACCCCTGATCTCAGGAGCAGAGAGGCCTGGAGGCTAGAGGTAGTGGGTGAGGGGCTCCAGGGCACCTCCCTGCCTGGAGGACAGCTCTCTTCTTAGAAAGAGAGATAGGATTTCTTTATTAGCATTAGAAACAGAAGAAAGTATGCCTGTCTTACACAGGACATGATTAGATTTATGGAATATTCCTTTATTATGATGATTGTAGAACTGAACAGTCCTTAGACTTGTACTGAGATCAAGAGGTAAAAGGTCTAGTTGTCCCAACTACATGGCTAGCTTAGGGGAAAGCCAGGGACAAGGAACCTAGTTAGCTCTGCTGGAGTTCAACGAACCCTATGCTTATTTTCCTGTCCTCCTTCCTTTCTCTCCCACCCTTTTCTCACTCTCTTCCTCCTTTTTGTTGTTTAAACTTTTCTGTAGATTTATTATAATATTAATAATGAAAGAGGAAAAAGTAAACAACTTTTATTTGTAAAAGTAACCAAAGACTTCAAGACTGTTGAGTCAGTGGCAGACTGGCTTCAATTTCCCAGCACCCCAAGCATTTCTTTTCTATAATTGTGTAATTTCTCTTTAATAATCTAGAAGTGTGTGCTTGTGTGTGTGTGTTTGTTGAGACAGGTTCTTGCAATATAGTTCAGGCTGGCTTTGAACTCATTTTAATCTAGCCTGGGCTTGAATTCATGGCAGTCTTCGTTGCCTCAGCCTCCTGAGTGCTGGGATTACAGGTGTGTACCACAATACCAGTTTCTTCAGTTCTTCAGTTATAAAAGCACAAAGGTAATGATACACTTGTCTTCCAGATTATTATGGCAAAATTAACTAGAAAGCCATAGGAGAAAAGAGATGTTTCTGGTGCTCTCAAGTTGAAGCTAGTAATCAGCCTGTAATGATAAGTGTCATTGTTTCTGTATCATTTGATTTTTTTTTTTCCTTTTTCTGTCAAATTTTATTGACATTTGCTGAAAAATAACTGAATATAACTGTGTAGGAGGTTATATCTGAACCTTAGTTCTATTTTTTTTTAAAATTTAATTTAATTTTATTTTTTTTAATTTTTATTTATTTATTTATTTGCTTGTTTTTTGTTTGTTTGTTTGTTTGTTTATTTTATTTATTTTGTGGCTGGCTCAGCCTGCCCTGGTGGTTGGGCTGGCGCAGCATGTGGTGCTGGGGATCGAACCTGCAGTTGCCAGAGCTTTCCTAAGCCAGCCCCTCTAATTTAATTTACTTCCATATTTTATACTTTTTTTTTTTTTTTTTTTTTTTTTTTTTTTTTTTTTTTTTTTTTTTTTTTTTTTTTTTTTTTTTTTTTTTTTTTTTTTGAGACAAGGTCTTGCTATGCAGTTCAGGCTGGCCTTAAGCTCACTTCTGTAGCCCAGGCTGGTCTCGAACTTGCACCGATCCTCTGCCTCAGCCTCCCAAGTGCTAGGATTACAGGTGTGTGCTACCACCCCTGGCTTATACTTGTTTTTTTTGAGGAGGAAATAATCCCTTTTATATGCCTACATTACCAACAGATACTCTGTATTGTTTTTAACCTTAATTACAACCTTATTCTTTTGTTTCATTATCTATCTATCTATCTATCTATCTATCTATCTATCTATCTATTTATCTTGTGTGGTACGAGGTTGAACTCAGGACCTTGTACTTGCCAGGCAAGTACTTGTTATACTGAGCTATCTCCCCAGCCCCAGTAATTTATTTTTTTATCCGTAAATTTTTAAGTTTTCTTGAAGCAAGGTATGGTGACTCAGGAGGCTGAGGCAGGCGGATTGCTGTAAATTCAAGGTCAGCCTGGGCTAAAGTGTGAGTTCAAGGCCAGCGTGAGCTATATAATGAGACTCTGTCTGAAACAAACGGGAAACAAGAACAAGAAGATTGGATTATTTTATATTAAACTAAAGGTGATAGTTTGTAGAGAATAGACTGTCTTATAATTTGTTTTGCATCTGTGTCTTAAGGGTCTCCCACAGAATTCCTGGATGAGACAATGGCCTACCAAGAATATCAGAACAGCCAGAATTGGACAAAGGATGCAGACTTCTGTTTCCAACCTGGGCAAGTGGTGAACCCTATACAGACTGGTAAGTGCGCGCTTGCTCATGCCTATAAAGTAAATGTGAGCCTGATACATATACCAGAAAGTGGCACTTATGACTCAGATAAAATATTTTAGCCAAATGCAATTCAGAAATCACTACCAAGCTGGAACTGGTAGCCCAGGCCTGTAATCCTAGCACTCAGGAAGCTGAGGCAAGAAGATCACTAGGAGTTTGAGACCAGCCTGGGTTACATAAGTGAGTTCAAGGCTATCGATACTAACTACATTGTGAGACTTGTTTGAAAAAACAAAGTAAAAATCACAACCTTTTTTTTGTATTATGGCCGGCTCAGCCTGCCCTGTGGGTGGGGCTGGCACACCATGTGTGTTGGGGATCGAACTGCAGTCCCTGCGGTTGCCTAAGCTTTCCTAAGCAGGTGCTCTAGACCACTGAACCATCTTGCTAGTCCCAAAAGAAACCTTTTTTTTTTTTTTTGCAGTACTGGGGATTGAACTCAGGACCCTGTCTTGCCAGGCAAGCGCTTATTCTGCTGAGCTATTTCCCCAGCCTAAAAATCACAACTAGAGTATCATTTTTCCTCCTGAGCTTGTGATTGGCCTTTAGTCTCCTCCTACCTACCCTTTCATCTGAAGCATTTATATTCTGCATATAAAATCTTTTTCTAATAAACTAATTGAAATTCACATATTCAAAACTAAAAGATCTCAGACTCTTTAATTTTTTTTTCCTGTAATTAGGGCAGGATCTACAGGGTCTCACTTCGTTGATAGGACTCATAGTGATCCTCCTGTTTTCAGCCTCCCAAATACTGCAATTACACCTCACCCAGTCTCAATTATGTCTCAGTGAGCCCTGGGGTGAGAGTGGGGCGGGCCTGGCACAACCTGTTGGGGGTCCCCGCCACTGCAGTCTGCCTAAACAGGTGCTTTAGTCTGCTGAGCTATCAGGCCACCCCTAACTTTTTGTTTGTTTGTTTGTTTTATTTTTATTTTTTGAGAGTCTGGCTATATAGTTCAGATTGCCCTTGAGCTCACTGTATAGCCCTGGCTGTCCTTCAATTCTGAGCAATCACCATGCCTCAGCCCCTCAAGTGCTAGGATTATAAGCCTGTGTCACCATACCTGGTTTTCAGAACCTTAATTACTCAAGAAGGAATTATTACAGTAATAATCAGTGCCATTTGTCAATTGCCCGCTTTTTGCCAGGTGTAGTACCAGAGCCTCTAAATACATTTTTTCTGTTTCTTACCTGTCAACATGTATTATTATCCTCGCTTGACAAAAAAGTGCCTCATACTCAATTTCTATAAAATTCAAATCAAAAAGTATATATTAGAAAGCATCTCTGCAGCTGCTCCAAGCTAACGGTAGTGGGAAGAATGACCTACAGAGGACATCCCAGGCATAGCGCTGCCTCCTGCCAACAGTTTGCCAGTGTGAGCACCACATGTTCTCATGCATGCCGGCCTTCCTTCAGCCTGTCTAATTTCTAATTCTAAATCTTAGAATACTTTTCCCACCATAGTAGGAAATTCCGTATCCTTAGCTCTCTAAGTACTCCATTCCCAAGCAGCCACAAATCACCTTTAGCTTGTATATATTTGCTTATTCTGGTCATTTCCTGTAAGTCGAGTCAGTATCAAAGTAGTCTTTAGCTACTAGCTTTTTATTTTTATTTTTTACCTTAGCATGTTCCTTGTTTAAAAAAAAATATAGGTAGGGGCTGGGGAGATAGCTCTGTGGCACAAGTGCCTGCCTGACAAATGCAAGGTCATGAGTTCAAACCCCAGTCCTTTAAAAAAAAAATATATATATATATATATGCAGTGTACTGACACAGTATCTTGTGGTTTTGATTTGCATTTTTATCATGACTAATGATGTTTTTGTTTTCAACTTTTCAGGTGCCTGTTTGTCTTATCTGTATAGAGAAATGTGTATTCAGAATCTTTGCCGTTTTTCTATTTTGTCTTTCTGTTACTATGCTATGAGTTGTGTATGTTCTGCAAATGAGATATTTATCAGATTTGGGGTTTGCAAACATTTTATCTCATTATGTTCATTGTCTGTTACCCATCTCAGTTGTGTCCTTCAATGCCTAAAAGTGTTTATTTTGATGAGATTAAATTTATCCACATTTTCTTTCATTGCTTATATATTTGGCATTTATATTTTTGATCTTGTTGCAAAAACCAAATTCATAAAGGCTTATACCTATCTTTTAGTTCTTAAATTTTGAACTTTAGTCCATTTTGAGAGAGAGAAAGGATGGAGCTCTATATCTATAGGGGGGGGAGGGAGGGAAAAAAGTGGGGAGGGTGGTATTACAGCCAGGTGAGGTGACATGATCCTGTAATACTGGTACTCGGGAGGCTGAGACAAGAGGATTGCTGTGATTTCAAGGCCAGCCTGAATTACATAGTGAGACCCAGTGTCAAAAAAAAAGAGATGTCACTGTTAAAGTCATTCTTTTGCTGTATAAACCCTTGTGCCAGCTTCCTTTTTTTTTTTTTTTTAAATAAAACCCATTGAATAAATAAAACCCATTAAATAAAACCTTACTGAAAATCTGTAAAGCACAAGCACATGGTTTTCTCAACTTTCAGTTCCATCTCATTGATTTTTAGGTCTTTTTTCCAGTATAGTTGCCCTTTACACTCATCAGTTTCATATCCAAGCATTCATTGATTTTATTTATTTGGTACAGGGGCTTATCCAAGGATTCAATAAGTCATGAATATAAAATACTGAAGGAATAACCAGGCATGGTGTAATCCTAGTACTTGGGAGGCTGAGGCAGAAAGACGGAAGTTCAAGGCCATCCTAGCTACATAGTTTAAGGCCAGCCATAACTGTCTAGCAAGATCCTGTCTCAAAAACCAAACCAAATGGAAAAAAAAAAAAAAAAAAAGCACCCAAAATATTCTGTGAAGAAAACCTGCATCTTCCCTAAGCCTGTGCAGACATTATTACTTGTAATTCCCTTGGTGATGCATTATTAACAAATATACCAACTAATACAACAATGCACATAAGTTCTTTGCAAATTTGTTTTGCCATTTTATGCAGCAGACTTGTAGGTCCTAGGATTTTGATGTGCATGGTGGTTAAGTTTATTGCTAGTCTTGTGTGCATGACAAAGGACAGCTGGAATACACAAGCATGCTTGCTCTTAACTCTGGTAAGTTTTGCAGTTAGAAAGTATGAGTCTATTTTTTGCTTTCCTGAATAGTTTTTGTTTTTGATTTTCTTTTTTTAGATGAGGGTCTTGCTGTGCTCAGGCTGTCCTTGAACCTACCCTGATCCTCCTATTTCTTCCTCTCAAGTACTAGGGTTACAAGTGTGCACAACTGTACGTGGCCTAGGAGCATCTTGAGGGAGTGATGCTTTGGCCTCACCAGACGTGCTAGTGAAAAACCTCAGGATGATTGATATAGAAGCTAAAATTGAGAAAACCTGTTTAGAAAGCAGGAATCTTTTCTGTCTTGACCAGCTTGGCTTTTTGTTTTCTGTGTATGAAGGCTCTGACTGCCTTGCTCAAGCCACCCTTGAGCCCAGAGCCTGACCTCTCTCAGAAGTCAGCTGCTCATTTGGTCCTCTTTGGATGATATCCACTTGAGGCAAAAGTTTCTTGAACTGTTTTCTGAAAGCCTTGTTTTTTAATAATTTGAAATGAAGCCTGAGTGTGGTGGCACAGGGGTAGGAGGATGATGCTGAGTTCATGGCCAGCTTGGGTTACAAAGTGAGTTCAAGGCCAGCCTGAACTGTACAGTGGAACCTGTCTAAAAAAGACAAAAAAAAAAAAAAATTCTATTTAGTACATAATTTTAGATTTCTCTGTACTTTTCACCACTTAGGATGTTAGTTTTCCTTTTAGTTTTATGCATTTGTTGGCTTATTTAGATAACCCAAGAGAATCACCAGTTCCTATAGGTGCAGTCTCACACTATCTCAGCTTGCATATTGTCAACAAGGAAGTTAGCATGTTCATCACATGGTATTGTGAGGTGCTAATCCTTCTGATTGCGTGTGCCAGGGGTGAGTTTGGATCTCTGCTGTCTTTCAGATCCCTTTACGGGGCACCATGATGATAGTCTGGCAGATCTGCTCCTTCTCTCAAGTGGAACAACAAACACTCCGATGTTTATGGAACAAAATGATCCCCAGGAGGACCATTGCGGTATGGATTTCCATCTGGATTTATTCTACAGAGAAGGCAGAATGTTCCTTAGATTCATTATATGAAACCTGTATAACAAGACACTTTATTCCATGCTTACAATTTTGTATTTGTGAATAGTCTGGATAATATATTTCATTTTTACTTTTCTGTGGACTTGAGATCTCTGGTAAGGGACCAGGGAAGTAGCTTGGTGGTGTAAGTGCCTGCTGGGCAAATGCAAGGACTCAGATTCAATCCCCAGTCCTGTATGCTATGCCAGCCCCTCAAAGTGCCAGCCCCCTGCGGAGCCAGCTACTGAGACCAGGCATGGTGGTGCACTCCTATAAACCCAGTGCTGGGGAGGCTGAGACAGGTGGATCACTTGTCTCAGACAGGAGTCTGAGCTGAACATCAGGGCCCTGTACCAAATGAATAATTAAAAAAAAATTTAAAACTCTGTGGGAAAGAAGATTGTTAAATGAATTGACTGCGAGTATTATCCCTCTGGCCTCCTAGTACTTTGATGATGTTGACCATGACCCCTGTTGTTTTAACTCACTAGCTAGTGGGTCATCTTGCCGCACTGTCTTCTTTCACACAGCACCCCCCTACCCCCTTGTACCCCTCTGCTTTCACTATAAATGAGCCTTCCTCCTTTTTTTTTTTTTTTTTGTTTTCTTTGTGGAACCAGGGTTCGAACTCACGACCTTGCACTTGCTAGGCAGGCACTTGTGCCACAGAGCTATCTCCCTGGTCCCCTCCTTTTCTTCTGTATGTGTGTGCTTTTGTGTTTTTGTATCATGGAGGGGAGGGGGTTGAAACGGGGTCTATGTAATTCAGGAAGAACTCATTATTTAGCCCAGGCTGATCTTGAAACTATAGGGATTCTCCTGCCTCAGCCTCCTGAATGCTGAAATTATCAGTATGTGCCGTTACACTTTAGTCAAACTCCCTTTTCTAATTCATTCTAAATATTCCTGCTTTGTTGACCATTTTGAATTTCTGTTGTGTTTTCTTCTGATTTACTTAGCTGAGACCTTAATATTTATTTATTTATTTATGTTTACTTTTTCAGTCAGGATCTTATAGGCTGGTCTTGAACTCACAACAATCTTCCTGCCTCAGCCTCTCCAATGTTGGGATTATAGGCATGTGCCGCCACACCCAACATATAACTAAAACCTTAAAAGACACTCTATTTTCCATTTCTAAATTTCTCAATTGGATTTTAATATCATTGTTTCATTTTTTATTGTATTCAGTATATTATACAGTACGCATTATTTGATTTATGTCTGTCTTGCCTGAATTGTAACAATATAACTGAAATGTAAAAATCTTGCCACCCATGCTGGCAATGTACCTGTAATCACCACTACTTAGGAAGCTGAGGCAGGAGATCACCTGAGCCCAGCAATTCCAGGCCAGCCTGGACAACATAGTAGGACTGTTCACTAAAAAATGTCATGAACTTAATGTGTGGGACTAGCTGGTGTTAAATCTAAGGTATGTTGCATAAGACAGCACAATAATGGTCCTCTCGTGGTTGTCTTATTGTTAATAATTTATGCAACCTTCATAAAAGGTAGTGTTAATCTCATTTCACAGAGGAATTAAGTCTCATAGTTGATTACTATATACCATATCACATTGATCGTGGTATTGCTAGCGTTTAGTCTTTGATATTGTGAATCTTATTTTGTTTTTCTTTCCATACTGGGCATTGATCTCAGTGCCTTAAACATGCTAAGTAAGGGCTCTGTCACAAAGGCAAATACTTATCCTTTTTTTGCTTTCCAGGTAGGGTATCACTATGTAGTTGAGGCTGGCTTTGAACTCACCAGCCCAGACCAGACTGGAAATCAGTTATCCTTCCACCTCAGCCTTCCAAATGTTGGGGTTACAGGCATGTGCCACTATATCTAACCTTATCTTTTTAAAATTTTACTTATTTTAATTAATTAGAAAAATGAATGTAGTGGCTCATGCCTATAATCTCAATTTAGGAAGCTGAGGCAGGAGCATTGATCCAGGTTTACGGTAGCCTGGGAAGCCTGACCTACATAGTGAGACCCTGTCTCAAAAAACAAAAAGAAAAAAATTTTTTTTAATCAATTAGTTGTAATACTGGGGATTGAAGCCAGGGCCTTTGTACTGAGCTATATCCCTGACATACTCCCTACCCCCAAACTTTTGTGGTGCTGGGGATCAAACACAAGGCCTTCTACGTGCTAGGTAAGAACTCTTTACCACTGAGCCACATACCCAACCTGCCAACCTTGTCCAGCATTTTTTGCTTATTTTGCTTTCATTTTGAGACAGAGTCTGATGCAGATAGTAAGCCTCTTCCCTCAGCCTCCTAAGTAACTGGGGTTATAGCTGTATGACACCATGCCCAGTTTATATCGGAACTTTATAGTAAGATAGCCAATAAATGTTGATCACTACTATAGTCTAATGATACTTTCCTTACTGTTGACAACTACCTAAAACCTGAAGAATGTCAATAGTGTGGGCTTTTAAAATTTTAGCACTGCTAGTCCTGGTGGCTTGTGCCTATAAACCCAGTACTCAAGAGGTTTGAGCCTTGTTGTAGGAATTTAAGAGACTCTGAAAATCTGTCTCAAAATAAAAAGTGTTGGCAGGCTGGGGATGTGGCTCAGTAGTAGAGTTCTTACCTTGCATGTAGTAGGGCTTGGGTTTGATCCCCAGTGCACAAAAAGTTAGGGGTTTTGTCAGGAATATAGCTCAGTACAAAGGATCTGGCTTCAATCTCCAGAATTCCCTGCCCTGGGGTAAGATTGAGACTGGGTGTTGTGGCACGTGCCTGTAATGCCAGCATTTGGGAAGCTGAAAACAGGAGGATCAGTATGAGTCCAATGTACTGTGTAGTGAGACCTTGAATACCCTGTAGACGCTGAAACAAAGAAAAAATTTTTTTTTCTTCTTTGTTTTTGTTTTTTGAGACAGGGTCTCACTGTGTAGGTCAGGCTGCCCAGGGTGTCTTAAGCTTGGATCAATGCTCCTGCCTCTGCTTCTTAAGTTGAGATTATAGGCATGTGCCACTATTCAGTTTTCTAATTAATTAAAATAAGTAAAATTTTAAAAAGATAGAAAGGGTTAGGTATAGTGGCACATGCCTGTAACCCCAGCATTTAGAAGGCTGAGGCAGAAAGATAACTGATTTTTCAGTCCAATGTGGCCAGCCTCAACTACATAACGATATCCTACCTGAGGCCAGCCTTGGGCTACATATTAAGACCATATCTCAAAACAAACAAAACTCATCAGTGCTTTGGTTTTTATTGCTCCTTGGGGCTGTGTATTCTTGGTGATATGTATAGCAGATTTAACATATCAAATTGCTTTTTCCTCTGTCATGTATGTCTCAATATTAGGTATGTCTTATGCCGCTATTGCACCTCAAGGATGGTCTGTGCCAGCCCCAAACTCTGCACAGTTAGGGTGCTTTGTTTCCCCAGAGGACAATCAGGATCTTTCACAGCCAGGCACAGGTAAATCACTTAAGCTTGCATTTGTCAGTTAATGGTTGTAGTACCCAGTCAGTATAAATCCTCAGACACATTTTTACCAGAAGACAGAGATACAATTTTTAGAGCTATCACAAATATTTTAAAGCTTATATTAGTGATACAATGGAGGGAATTAAATTGTGGTAGAACTATAATAGTTGGGGTTAAGAAATTGTAAGAAAAAGAATATGATCCATTTTTCAAGATAAAAAAAATGAACAAGAAAATTTTGGTAGAGAAAAAGAAAATCTTGGTAGGCCAGGTGTGGTGTCACACACCTGCAATCCCAGCAGTGGGGAGGCCAAGTCAGGATAATAGCCACAAGCTGGAAGCCAGCCTGGGATACATAGTAAGACCCTGTCCCATAGAAAAAGGAGTGAGTGAGGGGTCTGGAGAGAGAGCTCAGTAGAATAAGTGCTTGCCTGGCAAGCTCAGTTGGCCTGAGTTCAATTCCCAGTTCTGCAAAAAAAAAAAAAAAAAGGAGTGAGTGAATAAGCCTTGCGGTATGGAAGGTTGGCATGAGTATAGTAATCACAGTGTGGTCCAAAGTTGCCTGAGTTATCTGCTTCTCAGGAAATCCCAAAATAAAAAATAGATAATGCTATGAAGAAATTGAAACTCAAATTGAGACGGGGACAAGGGAACTCAAGATCTTTTTTGCGAAGATTGTACCTCCCAAATCCTCAGGCAATAAAAAACCATGGTGGGAGAGTCCCGCATCTTATATTTGCTGTGACTGCTCTGTGTGTGCCTGTGTATGAGACACCCAGGCTTTGGAGACTGACTGCATTAAGCCTTGCCTTTGGTATTCTTCCTGCCTCTGGAGGGGTATGTGCGTGCGTGTGCGTGTGTGCATGTGTGTGTACAAGTAAACCTGAAGTGTATCTTGCAAGACCAAGAACAATCTCTCTCTCTCTCTCTCTCTCTCTCTCTCTCTCTCTCTCTCTTATTTGTCTTTTTGAGACAGGGGCTAGCTATGCTGTTCAGGCTGGCCTTCAGCTCACTTTCTAGCCTAGGCTGGTCTCGAACTCGCACCAATCCTCTTGCCCCAGCCTCCCAAATTCTGGGATTACAGGCATGAGCCACTGTGCCTGGCTCAATCTCTTCTTAATTTAATGCAAATTTAGAACTCTGGAATACTTTTCTTGATCACACAGGTATTGAAACATTTCTGTCCCACTACTGATTAGTTATATGAATTTTAAAGCCTGTGTTTTCCCTCCGTTGCCTTTTCTCCCACACTGCTTGTCCTTTTGTATTATATATTTTAAGTGTTGGGATTATCATAAAACATGTAGCATCCACAAATTCAACTTAACTGTATTTTGTGGTCCCCTGTATGAGTCCTCTCCAGGTTATCATCTTGGTCCAAGAAGTCAGTATTTGTAAACCCAAAGATATGTTATTGGAATTCCATCCAGTTAATTCCAGCCTACCACTCCCAGTGCAACCCATAGTGAAAGTAACAACACTAAAGCATATTTATAATTATTTGGGGAGCCAAGGGGCCCTAAGTCCAGCCATGAAGATGGCTTTCCGGAACAAAGAGAGTGACTCAGGGCCATACCAAGGTTTTATTCATTGGACGGGTAGTGGCTTGAGCAGGAATAACTGAGAATTGTGGGAAGCAGGTCAGTACTGTGAGCTGAGCTGGGTAGGTGGCCTACATTTACCTCTGCCATATGCAGAGAAAGCAATTTGCATTATGCTGTTGAGATAGTATCTGATGTTTCGGGAATCAGCCAAAATGGAGACAATCGCTCCTTCAAGTACAGCTGCTCGGGTGGTCCTCCACAGTCCCCAAAGCCAAATACTCTCATGACCCAAGAAAGTAAGTTTTAAGTGCAGAACCGAGTGGATAACTCGATGCTTATTTAGGGTCTTGATGTTTATTTCCCTTAGAGCTGGCTGAGGAGATGGAAATGGCATCAGGAGAAGAGCAGCTGCTGACAGAAGCATTAGATGAGACCACAGGACCGAAGACAATTGACATGGCGCCATCTAGAGAAACTGAGACTGTCACAGAATCCAAAGTGATATCGGCTAAAGTTACAGAACAACCCCCCAAATCGGATGTGACACTAGTCAAGGACACACAGCCATTGCCTGAATCAGATATGTCTCTGGACAAGGACATGGCACTACCCATAGAAACACAGTCTGCTGCCATGAAGGACGCCATATTGCTCACAGGAATAGATGTATCTTTGCCTAAGGATGTGCCCACAGAACCAGAAGTGGCTCCAGACATGGATATAATAGAGAGTGCACCACCTGTACCAAAGGATTTGGCCCCACAGCAGACCGTGGTTCCACCCACAGACACGAATATCACTCTGGCAGAGGGTGTGGTGTCACTCTCTGAAATAGAGGCAGAACTGGCTAAGGACAGTGTATCATCTGTGGAAGTATCTCCAGCCAAGGGGATGACTTTGTCTTCAGAAACAGAGGTGGCTCTGGCAAGTGATGTGGCCATGCCCCCAGAACCTCTAGTAGTTTTGGTTGAGGATGTGGCTCTGCCCTTGGAGAGTGAGGGTACCCCAGTGAAGGATATGGCTGCACCCTTAGAAACAGAGATGATCCTGAGCAAAGATATGGCTCCTCTCCAAGAAGTGGAAATGGCCCTGGGCAAAGATAGAGTGACCCCCCAAGAAGCAGAGCTGACCTTGGGCAAGAATGTGACTCTACTGCCAGACACAGAAGTGACCCAGGTCAAGGCTGTGACTCCTCTGCTAGAAAAGGAGATGGCTTCAATTAAGGATGCATCTTTGACCCCACAAACAGAGGTGACCCTGGGTGAGGATGTAGTGCTGCCCCTTGGTACAGATGTGACTCTGGTCAACAGTGTGACTCCAGCTAAGGATGCCGCACAACGCTTAGAAACAGAGATGGCACCAGTTCAGAAAGACAAGGGGAGAGCACAGAGCCAAGAGGGGCTAAGTGAAGATCCCCAGCTAGCGGCACTCCAGAGTGAGGGATGGTCCCCTGCACCTCCTGGCCTGATTGCAGCAGGTATGGCTCTCTGCTTACTCTTACTGTTTCTGAGGTCTAGTGTCCAGAGGAAAAGGGACAGATGTCACTCCAGGTAAGATGAAGGTGAACTCCCTGTGCTGTCCATGTCTGTTCATGTTCTTCCTCTCCTTGACAGCTCTTCTCTACTGTCCCCTTATTCAACTCCAGCATCTTCTCTGTCCTTGTTCTCTACTGGTCTTCCCGGTTTCCATCCTGATAACAGACACAATAAAATAGAACATCCACAAACTTCCATTAACCCTGTCTAACCAAGGCCTTGTATCTGTAGTCACAGACCTTGCTTTCTTTTCTGTTTTCATAAGCAAATGATTACTTTTTCTTTGGCACTAGTTTCCACCTCAGCTTTCCTACTCAAATATGTTACCTATCCATTACTCTCACCAATTTAACACTATCTCATTTGGGTCATTCCTACCAATTTACAAACATTTGTGAGGTTTTTTTTTTTTTTCTCATCTCGAGACAAAAACAGGTGTGGTAAAGCTTATAATCCTAGCTACCTGGGAGATTCAGGGAGGAGAATTTCAAGTTCAGAATGAACCTGGGTGACATAACAAGACCCTATGTAAAGGAAAAAAAATAAAGACAAAAGAAACACCCTGCTAAGTACCTTCTAACTACCTTTCCATTTTTCTGCTGCCTTCTATTGGAAAATTCCTTAAAAACAGTTCCCATCAGCAAGTGTGGTAGTATATACCTGTAATCCCTGTACTCAGAACTGAACCCAGGGTCTTCCCCTTGAGCTGCATATACAGTCCTAATTTCTTTCTTTCTTTCTTTCTTTCTTTCTTTCTTTCTTTCTTTCTTTCTTTCTTTCTTTCTTTCGTGGTACTGGGGATTGAACTCAGGACCCTGTGCTCCTTTCTCTTCTCCTCCTTCTCCTTCTTCTCTTTCTCCTTCTCCTCCTCTTCCTCCTCCTTTTCCTTCTCTTCTTCCTCTTCTCTCTCTCTGTCTCTCCCCTCTTCCCTCTCACCTCTCCCCTCTCTTATGTTACCAGGATCAAATTCAGGACTTGTCCTTGCCAAGCTCTTATTCCACTAAGCTATCTCCCTAGCCCCCCCCCTCCCCCC
>PVKN010022842.1:0-15016 GCA_004027915.1 Capromys pilorides | reverse complement strand
CCCCAGGTCTACAAGTTGAATTCACCACAGCATTCCAGAACCTTCTGGAATAGATTCTCGCCCACGTGGCACAGGAAGGCGGCAGACACCGTCCCCTACCTCTTAACACAGTCAGCAACACTCCTGTGGATTTACCACCCAGCCCAAGCCGCGACTTCTAGTCCTTGCCCTTCCAAGCCCGTTCCTTGGATGCCCTCCGGGGGCTCCATGACGCTCTCAAGATCTTGGAGAAGATCTGGAGAAGAATGACAACAACACAACATGCCTGTCCTAGATACCTAAGACAGCTGGGACTACGTCCATCAAAACCTAAGCACTGGGTGCCACCAGCCAACAGCCTGACCAAATCCACGTAAAGCCAAAGGGAAAGAAGGGGGGATTCTCTTTAGATCGGTGCGCTCTCAAATGGGTGTTCTTCCGCGACATTCCCTAAAACTAACGCTCAATAGAATTGGCAATAGGAGGGCCAGCCAGTTAGCTCAGTGGACTGAAGTGCCTGCTTAAGCAGAGCACAGCAGCCAGGGTTTGATCCCCTGATTGAAACTGGGCGTGGTGGCGTGCACCTGTAATCTCAGCGCTCAGGAGGCTGAAAACAGGAGAATCGCTATGAGTCCAATCTATGTAGTGAGACCCTGTAGGTCTTATACTAAATACATAAAAAAAAAAAAAAAAAAAAAGAATTGGTGATAGGTACGTACCTGGTTTCTCAAAAGATTGCCAAGGTACAGAATAAGTTAGCAAGTGAGTGGCTGGCACGGATTCATTCATTCACCTCCATATGAACAAGTTTATTGTGCATCTACTATGTATCAGGTACTATTCTGAGGCTGGAGAAACAGCCAAAGATGGAAATTCTTACCCATGGAGAAGCCTGAGAGATCAAAACACAGACAGAAACAGAGGCAGAAAGAGATAAGAAATGAGAGGGTTAAGGCAGACAAGGTTGGGTCACGTGGGCTTGAGGATTCAGATTCACTATCCCTAGATCTAGCAAGCACTGTCTGCAGCTCAAAGACACAAGCTGGTGACGTTAGGATACAAATCATGAAGGTTCACGTGACAGCCTAGTTAGGGACCTTCAGCTTCCGGTGGAAACCGGTAACATTATCTTTGAGTGCTGAGATACACGCAGGGCAGACAGCCGTGTGGAAGTGGGTGCGGGCATCCCATAGAAAGATTAACACAGGCATGTTCCAACCCGGAGCTGGTATATGACTAGCAAGAGAGACTCGTTGTGGTCCTCGGTTTTGGAGCCCACAGGCCATCTCTACATCTTACTGCTCTTTGCTTTGCTCCCTGCAGGCCTCGCTGTGCCAGGTACCTGTCGGGCACAAGAACTTCACTGAGCTGAGTCCCTACGGCCACCACCAAGTGAATTGTGGGCCTGGTGGGCTCCACGATGGGCTGTGGGAAGGAAAGGGACTGGCAGAATGGAGGGCACAGAGCACAGGACTCACACATCCAGCTGGAGGACTAGTTACTCAAAGGTGTTTTAGGACCAGGGCTGCACAGCCACTACATACCAAAAACTCAGCGATAGCAAAACACATAGGACTCTAAGCCGGTTTGCCCACTACTGGGCCTGTGCATTAGTGCACCTGCTTCTGCTGGGCCCAGGGTTCTTATCCTGGGTGTGCTGTGTGACCAAAGTCAGAAAGAACCACTGTGAAGACTTCCAAACGCCTCCACTTTCTCAGCTCCCGTTCAGAACAACTCATGTCAAGCTCAAAGACTTTGGAGTCTGGGTGAGCAGACTGACTAGCCGGAAGCCTTTGAGAAAGGGGCTGGGCAGGACTACTTCAGGCAGGAATCCCAGGGGGGCCCAGAAAATGAAGGGACACAGTGGGGGTGACCTAGCACAAGCCTCGCCCTGTGAGACCAGTGGGTGACTGTCCCTGGCCCTGCAACCTTGGCATTCTGTCTGTCCAAAGGGCTTGGTTAAGAATCTTTGAACTCTTGCATGGGGTTGGTTGTTCGAAGAAAACACTTATTTGGTGATGTTTTGTAGCCTGAAGCTTATTATCCAGATCCCAAAGTATTGACAAATGCTATCTAGCTCAAGGTCATTATGGGAAGCCGGATTGTCACCCTCTCCCGGACATATCAGCTGTTAGCTGAGGTGCCCACTCCACTCCTTTCCTTCTCTTTTGGGGATCACCCCCCCCAAGATCCAACCCACTAGAATCCAGGCGCAGGGGTAGCTTCTATTTCTCCCAGGGGAGCAGGAAGTCATGGGGCTCCACAGGCAAGCCCCTCTGATGCCACTGCAGGCTGGGGGTGGCACTGACCCTACTCAACTCGGGGACCATCCTCAGGACCACTCTTCAAATGGGTGTCCCCAAGTCACTCAGCCATCTCCCCTAAATATCCTACTCCCACAACACTGTGGCTCCGGGAGTTCTCCCAGAGACTGCTCACTGGCCCCAGATGTGCCCAGGCAAGACACTAGGATTCCAAATTCCCCTCCCTGAGTGCAACCGGAAAGCTTGTTAGAAAGTAGCTACAGTGATTGGTCAGATAATTATGAGCTACAGAGAACCCTCCTGGTCATCCCACCTGGTCTAAGGGCTGAGCCCAGCGTGAGTGGTACTGGAAATTTCACAGGCCCCCGTGCCACCAATTGAAGAGTATTTGCAGTTGGCCCTGGGTATCCCTGGAAGAGGGTGTCTCTCAGAGTTTGGTGGGGCCCTGGCTTCCAGTGCATGAGCCTGCAGGCTCCACTCTGCTTCGTTAAACACAAGCCCAAGATCATCTCTTTCCTCCAACCTAGGGTTGTTTATTGTCAGTCAAGTTTTTCCAGATTGACTAAAGGTTCCTCCTATGCCTACTGCAGTCGGTTACCAAAGGGCGGAAGAGCTTAGGACCAGGGCCAGCTGAAGAGTGAGGAGAGACTTTGTGGGGTGCAGGTGGCTCAGGAATGACCTATCACACCCAACTGTCCCAAACCACCCTTCCCTAAACATACCCTCCTTTACCTTGATCCCCATCTTCAAGGGCTCTGGGAGCCCTGAAACATAGTACCCCACCTCAAGGAAGCGAAACACTGAGAATAAGCCTTCCTTCCTCTTTTTCCAGGTGTCTAAGGGTTAAAAGTGCTTCCGAAATCCCCTTCCAACTGCAAGATCAAGCAGCTGTCCAAACCACCCAAAGAGAAGAGGGAGTCCTGGACAGTGGACCCCACTAATCCAGCCTCCACAGGCCCCTGGGGGCAGCCCAGCTAAAGAAGAGTTAATGGCCAATCAGCTTTGGCTGATAGTTCAGACTCCAAAGTTCAGCCCCAGTCTGACACCCCGAGGAACTGTAAATCTCTGGGCAGAATTTAACAAAAAGAAAAGCGACCTGGAATTACATGTCGGCTTGGTTTCCACAGTACATATTTACTTAATCCCCAAGGTATGTGGCTCCGTGTCAGATCAGCTGGCCTTGCTAGCCCCTTCGCCCCCCTCATGCACAACAGTTTAAGTTTCAAACTAATTCCCTGTTTTCCATCTTTCTCTTCACTGGGCCAGACAGCCCGGCCTGCCCTACCGGCCTCCAATCCCACTCTTGACTGCTCTTGTCACTGAGTGAGTCAGCCTGGCCTGCACCGGGTGACAGCTGGCTCCCTCTCCTCACTCGGAAGCACCGGGTCTCCAAACACGGGGGGGTGGGGGGGTGGGGGGGGGCTGGGACCCGCAAAACGCGTAAGGCAGTGCGAAGTGCCACCTCCCAGCTCCCCGGGAGGGATCACTTCTGGGACGAGTTGGGGGAGGGGCTAGGGTTGAAGGTGAGAACAAGGGCTCTTTATCGTAGGCTGTTTAACCTCTGTCCTTTTTCCTGATTTCCAAACACCTGGGCTTCCTAGTGCCGGTCCTGCTGGTCTCGACCGTCCCAGACAGATCCTTTCTTCTCCAGCCCAAGCCAAGTATCCCCCACGCCCGCCCCACGGCGTCTTCACAACTAAAAGCCGCCCAGGTTGGGCTGGGAAGCAGGTTGCCAAGGAAAATACCAGACGCCAGCTAGCAGGCGGCTCCCAGTTGTACAGACCTGCACTCACCAGGGTGGCTGCAGAAAGGGAAAGGGTTGGGGAGCGCAGGGTTGGGGGTGGGAGGGGTGGCACCCAACACTTTCCTTAGGCAGCGAAGAATGTGGAGATGGGTGGGTTTCCTGAGTTGCGAGGTGGGGGCAGACAGCTAGCCCGCCGCCCAACCCTGTAGGAGCGGATCAACTCCAGACCTGACAAAAGAGTCTGGTGCCCGGAAAATTTACAAGGTGAAACCGACCAGCTCAGCCCCGGTTAGTGGCGCAGAGGAGCCGGAAGGCCGGCGAGTCCCGGCCCCCCCAGCAGCCGCAGCAGGTGGGCGCACCCCGCACCGGTGGTCCTCGTGCCCGCAGCGCGCCCGCCCCGGAGTCGCCGCGTCCCGTACCTTTCTGGCGCCGCGCTCCGCGAACTCTCGGGCGAGCTGGCGCCCGATGCCTCGCCCTCCGCCGGTGATGAGGACGTTCTCCCGGGACAGGTCCCGCAGCTTGGCGGGCAGCACCAGTCCGACGGCTGCTTTCGCCACCAGATAGATCATCTGCAGGGGGAACACCACCAAGGCGCCCAGCCATTTCCACACCATCCTACGCGCCGCGGAGCCGGGCAGGGGGCGAAACTCCCCGGACCGAGCAAAACAGGAATTAAGAAAACACCCCAAACAGTAATCAAGAACCAGAATACGGACGAGGGAGGCGTCCCACTTGGCTACTCTTGCAATAACTTCTCCCCAAAAGCGATCCACAGGGTGCGAAAAAAGAGTAAAATGTTTAAAAATAAAATAAAAGTTAAATCCTCCTCGGGAGGAGAAAAAAACGTCTCCGTAGGTTGGGATGGAGCGAGGGGTGGTGGGGAAGCCGTAGGTGGGAAGTTCTGACAAGAAGTTTCTTGCCCCAGCAGCCGTTTCGGCCGGGGAATTCTCAGGTAATGTTTACAGACTGACAGGATTTTAGGCAGGGAAAGAAGAAAAAGAAAGAAAAAAAAAAAAAAAAGCGCCAGTCGCACGCGCACACCCTGCTCAGCACCGCGGTTCCAAAGTGCAAGATGAAAAAAAAAAAAAAAAAGCCGTTTCCCAATTGTAGCGCCCCCCGCTTCTCCAGGGGGAAAAGTGGAGGAAAAGTGCTCAGCGCTCCCAGCGTCAGCCCGCGAAGGTCTCCCGGCTCATTGCTATTCCTGGGCTCAGGAAATTGCTCAAACGCGATCCGACTGCCAGCAGCGC
The DNA here is from genome assembly GCA_004027915.1 of Capromys pilorides. Lineage (NCBI taxonomy): Eukaryota > Metazoa > Chordata > Mammalia > Rodentia > Capromyidae > Capromys > Capromys pilorides. The sequence continues at coordinate 9,782 of PVKN010022842.1, read as the reverse complement.
GCAGGAGGCGCGCGGTCCGGGGTCCGGGGCGCAGCGCGCGGGGCCCGGCCTGGCGCGCGCTCGCTCCGCGGGCTCCCTCCCTCCTCCTCCTCCAGCAGAGGCTGGGAGCTGCCGCTCGATCCGGCTCCCTCGCTCTTCCTTTTAGCATTTATTGCCTTCGTTCTGTCCTTTCCCACTTGGAGAGGGCCCGGGTGTGGAGCGCGCGTGGATCGGACACTCTCGTCGGAGCGGCCTTATTCATTCGCTCGCGGGGCGGCTCCGGCGCAGGGCGAGAGAATGGCCCTCCCCTCTCCATTTTTTTTTTTTTTTAATACCTCATTAAGTCTGATTGACAGTTAAAGTTGTTCCGAGGCTTCACTACTGTTCCTCTGAGTGGCTGCAGCAACCTCCCCTCCCCCTGCGCCGTCGCGGGGCGCGCTCCCGGGCGCGCTCCCGGGCTCGCTGAGACTCGCGCTCTCCCGGGACTGGCTCCCGTCGCTGCAAGCCGCGACTCGCTGCCGGTGTCCCCGAGGGCATGCAGCTGGAACTCGAACGCGCTGGAGCCGACTCCCGCGAGCCAGCCCCTCCCGGAGGCATTCCTCGCGGCCGGGGCCAGGTGACCACCCCCGCGAGCCTGCGCATGCCTTGAATTAACCAGGTCGCCCAGGGTTTATTTCAGGTCACTTGGTCATCCCCAGCCTGCAGGTACGACCAGGAAGTCACGCCCCGCCTTTGCTCGGATCTCTTCTGTTTTCGCAGAGCGCACTTTCTCAGTCTCGTCGGAGCGAGTCCCACGCGTGGCTGGAGGAGTGGGGGTGGGGTGGGAGACTCGCCGAGGTTTGGCTGTTGCTTTGAGGGGAGGGGGCGGGCAGGATAAAGGGAGCCTCTCTGCCCCGGGTGCCAATAAAATCGCCATAAGATTAGCTGGGAGCATATTTATTGCTCGTGGGGGCTAGAATTACCTTGACTGACGGCAATTTCCTTAATAACAAAAGCCTGTAAACAAAACGTCTTAAACCTGCGGCCCTGGGCTGTGCACGCAGCGGCTCGGCTCCCTGAGTCTCCCTGGGCTGCCCCGCCGCGGCGCCCACCTTGCAACCTCCTGCCTTCCCAAGTGGGGACGTCTCCCTGCGGGAGGGTGGGACTGAGCTATTTAGGGTTGTCGGTTGCAGGAAGTCTGGGAGGTGAGTCATGAAGAAAGAGCCCCAGTTAAAAGTGCTGATGGGACTTGCCTCCGCCCCCTCTGACCGTCCCTGGGCAGGAGAGAGAGAGAGCCAGCCAGGGAGCTGCCTTGTAATCTGGGGCAGCCCTTCCAGCCAGCCTGGGACTTGTTCAGACCCGGAGTCCTGGGCCTCCGCCCCAGAGATTCCAACGCAGCAGCAGCAGCTCGTCCCCCCACTTGAAAAGACTGGACCCAGGGCCTTGGCACTGAGCTACATTCCCAGCCCTGCAACCCCTTGAGACAGGCTTTCCCTAATTTGCTAAGTTGCCCAGACAAACCTCAAGCTTGCAGTCTTCCTGCCTCAACCACCCAGAGTGCTGTAATGACAGGTGTAGACCATCATGCCTAGCGCGAGTGGACGCCCTGCCTAGGTGAGAAAGTCACTTTGAGAAATGCTACCTTCGGCGGGAGGAAGATGCCCCTGCAAAGATGCGGTGGTTCTTGGGAGAAGTTGGCAGTTTGGGGGGACGAAGGTCTTTGAGGGGAGGGCAGGGTTAGAAAAAAACTCGGACACTAGAGGGCCGTACAGTGCGCCCATAGATCCTTCCGTGGAGGCATTATCATCCCATTTTCCAGGTTACCCCTCCAGGGAGTGCACAAGGGAGAGAGCCAACCCCAGACTGAATTCCTCTTCCCATCTTGCCGCCAGGCTCTGGTAAGAAGGGAGGAGAGACGTGGAGGATGAGGCCGCGCCAAGGATCGCAGAGCAGACTCCCTCCGGCCTCCATCCCACCCTCCAGAGGCGTGACCCAAGGCTGGGCCCTCGTCGTCTGTTCCTAGGACTCCACCACAGTGACCTCTTCTCCCCATCTTCCGCGCCTATAAAGATGGGACAGAAATCCCAGTTTGAGAGAGACAGGCTCTTTCCACCAGCAGCACCAGGCCTGCAAAGAGGGCCGAAGTCTAGAAACCCAACCTCGCTCGCCCTCTCTGCGTTCATCCGTTATCCTTGGAGCCACCTAGTGGCCACGGTGGGTCCCTGCACCTTCAAGCTGCCCCAGCCTCCTGCTGCCCAGGTTCCTCCTGCTAATGTAGTTCGGTTCCAGGCCTCTCTCCCTGGGTCCTAGGATTAGGACCCCAAGGCTCAGAGGACCTGTGAAGATGCTAGCCCCTGCCCCCACTGTGTCACGAGGAGGACATGAAAACACAGAGGTATCCACCAATAATCCATTCTCAGAGAAGCAGGTTCACCCCAGCAGCCACTCCACCTTTCAGATGTCATACCAGCTGGCCAGTTCCTAGGTGGCACTGATGTGTCTCTGGGTGAACGGACCCTCACACAGGCCTTTCCTTACCAGCCTGGGAGGCAGGCGGCATTGCATATTAAATTAGGGAGGAAATGGAGGCCTAGCACTGAACAGCACCTGTGGGGCCCCCCAGGGTGCTCCTGTCTTGTTTGGGGTGAAGTCAGAGGGAAAAAGCACATCATCAGGCAGTCTCCACAGGGCTTGGCAGATGCAGAGCTGGCCTGGAGTACACGGTGCCCTTGTGTTTACTGGGTCCACCTTTAGGATGTGGGTTTTGTGGGCCTGGCACCCCTGTGCGCTCTTCTCCAACTTTAGGTGCCCAGAGAGCGCTGTTGCAGCCTTCACTACCCTCCCCAAAGATACCTGGAGATGAGGTGAGGGAATTGGGAAAGGTCCCTCGAGGGCCCCCCTGGCCCAGCTGCAGTGACAGCTGCGTGGGTTGTGTCCTTCCCGTCCCCCGTTCCACATCTTTTAGCCTTCATCCTTGGTGCCCCTCCCCTCTGATTCTTGGGTCTGGGAGTGCGAAACTGAACTGCAGGGTGAAGTTTGAAATTTCTCATCCCCAGCTGGGAGGAGGCCCCTTAGTGTCTCTCCCCACCCTCGCCAAACCTTGAAAGGAGCCTTTGTGCATGAGGGGGAGAGGTGCGCAGCGTCGGCCCGCAGAGCTAACTTTTTCCATGACTCAGCTGTGCCAGCTGTGTGGCCAGGGAGGTTTGAGGACCCAGCTCCATGGCTGAGCGGCCTTCTAGCCAGCCTTTGCCCATGGTGGAAGTTAGCAGCCGTGGGGTGAGATGGACGGACGGAGCCAGTCGAGAGCGCAGGTCCTGCGTGGACGACCCTGAGGCTCTCAGTGCCCCCTGACTGCAGCTGCTGGTTCCATTCCAGCACCAAGAACGTGAAAGCTCATGTGTTGTCCCTTACAAAGCACCTTTGTCACCTACATTGCAGCTAGTGGCTAGGACCCGAAAGCCAAGGGTTAAAAACATGAGCCTCACACTTGGCCTTCTATTTGGCCTTACAGAATTCAGAAAGTTGTCTAAGATGGAGCAGCTATGAGGAGGAGGAGGAGGAGGAGGAGGAGGAGGAGGAGGAGGAGGAGGCAGTAGGATTTGAACTGGGGCTAAGTGTTTGTGTTTTGTCTACCTCACTGATATCTTTGAAAACATACAGATCTCAGACTAGTGGAAGCACCAAGCAGCTCGTCCAAGGGCGGACTTCCAGCACAGTGTCCTCATGTGGGGGACCGAGAATCTGCGTGTGGGCCAGGCAGGACCCTGACTTCTAGCGCTGCCTCTGTGTGATCCCAGGGTCCAGCCAGCTCCTGCAGGACTTTTGGCTGCCTCTTCTGCCACCATTCAAGCTCTTCGGGTGGGTGGCGCTTCTGTGCTCCACAGGTACCTTAGGGGGAGGAGACAGAAGCCGGAGGAGCAGGGGTGCATTGAAATACCTGCAGGCTCTTTCGTTCCTTCCCATCATCCTCTGGAGTCCTCTGCCTGGGAGACCCTGGGTGAGGCGATAGGGCAGAGAGGAACGTGGGGCAGTTGATTCTGGCCTTGCAGTTGGGTAGCTCTGGTTGCCATGCAGCTTGGTTGCTCCCCTTATGCCGTCACTTCCTCTTTCTGACCTTCAGCTTTGCCATTTATAAAGGGAGACTAAACCCCCAGGATTACTAAACTCTTGTGAGATCTGTAATCAGGCACCTGGCTGCTGCACCGGCTCAGTGAATGCCAGCTCTGTGTGTGTGTGTGTGTGTGTGTGTGTGTGTGTGTGTGTGTGTGTATCTGTGTTTTTGCAGTCCTGGTGATTGACCCTCCTGCTAGGCAAGAGTTCTACCTCTCAGCCCTTTTTAGTTTGAGACAATGGTCTCACTAAGTTGACCCTGGTTGGCCTTGAACTCCTGATCTCCTAGCCCTCTTCTTCTGAGATTGCAGGAGCTGGGATTGCGTTGGGGCACCATCTGGGCTTAGCTCTGGTGTTCAGGGTAGAGTGGTCCCTGCTCCCCTGGGTCCCACTTGGCCGTGAGCTAGCTCTACCACCTGCAACAGGGCCAGCTTTGTAGTCCGTGGTCTGAGGACGCTTCCAGAGGGCTGCAGGGCAGAGCTGGCCTGGCCTCCTTGTTCACGTTACTTCTCACCCCACTCTCTGAGGCTGAGTAAACCCCTTTTATCCTGCAGGATTTACTTTAGCTCACGTGGGTCTTTTTCCAGGAACCTTGCCTAACTCCTCGTGGCCCCCTACCCACCTAGTCTGGCCCGCGGCTCCTTCCTGTTGGCCCCTGTATTTCCTTCCCGGGCAGCGTCATCCTGCTGCACTATGACCGCTGGGGTTTTGTCTGAGTCTCACATGGGGTTCGGGGCTCCTGCAGGGTGGGTTAGGTAATTTCAAGGACCTGTGTAGGCAGTTACCCAGGGCCCTATTATCAGAAGGGCACCTCGTTTTATTCATCCTTTTGTATGGTCCTGGCTTTGTAGTTTTATTTTCACCTTGTGTTTTGTAAGTAAAATCCAATCTGCTATTCCTCAGTGGGGGAAAAAAATGAAGTCACTGAAACCAAGCCTCAGGAGCAGAGGCTGTGGGACATTGTCTTAACTATGTGTCTGCACTCATCACATATTTACCAGGCGCTGCCTCTGCGAGGCTCTGTCCTAGATGCTGGCAGATAGCAGGGGAACTGGACCACCAGCCCTGCCTGTGATGGCCGGCTTCCCCCATGGCCAGGAGGAGAGCACTGCCCGGCCACAGAGAAGCCGGGCTGAGGTGGGAGTGGGAGGACAGCTGACAGAGGCAGGGTGCTGAGGGAGGCTGCTCAGAGATGAAGTTTGAATGGAGTGGGAGTAACCGTGAGGAACTTGTTGAAGGCGGATCTCCTGCGGAATGGATGGGAGCCCCAGGGCTGGAGGTGCTTAGGGGCTGAGCCACAGGCAGGAGCCCTGAGGAATTCGGTGAAGTGGGGCAGGAGGAGGCTAGGGTTAGCTCTTGGAGGGGGGGGAAGGCCTTGACTTATGACATCAGTGTCACTCGGCCAGTGTGGGGGATGCAGACTCCTTATTTCAGCGAGAGCTCTAGGAGCTCCTGTGCTCACTGGAGAGCTACAACCGCCACGTCTGATGTCCACAGTGGGCCTGGAGCCATCGGGAGGGGTGATGCAGTGGGATCTGTTTTTCAAGCCTGTGCGGCTGCTGTGTGTAGCACACGATCTGGGAGACCAGCGTGGATGAGGGGCTGCTCAGCACGGCCCCTGAGCTGCCAGCGCTGATGCATGGACTTGGACCCCCCAGAGCCCCAGCTTAGGGGGCTCCCAAGGCGCGCTTTGCTCTCAAGAGACCCGAGAGCCCTATCCAGGGCAGAACGCTGCACCACTCTGCTGCCCACTTCGCCTCTCTCCCAGCTGTTTGTTTTGGGGGATACAGAGGATTCACCCCAGGTCTTGGTGTAGGCTAGGCTGAGTACAGCAGTCCTATTGCTTGGGATCTCAAACAGGATTTCAATACCAATACCTTGGACACCCTTAACACACGTGTTTGAGGATACACGCCCGTGTGTGTGATTGCACATAGACACACGCAGCTTTGTCTGAGGACCGACTGCTTTCCCCCCGAGCAGAACAAGCAGGCCGTGTTGACTGAAGGGCTTGACTTTGGAAAAACCTCTGGTGGAAAGTGTGATGCAAGTTACAACGGGCAGCCTGCCTTGGAGGGTCTTTGCAGGGGTGGACCGTGGGGGGGTCACATGAGCTGGAACTGACTGCCTGGGTGGCCTTCCTGGCCCAAGGGAGCAGATGAGAAGACAGACAGGCTTCAGATGGGCGGAAACCGCTGTGATGTGGGCGTTCCGGCACCGGGGTATCCGGGAAATCTGGTTGGCAAAGCCTGGTGATAGATCACTGTGAAACACTTCCCCTTTCTAACACAGAATAGTTGGCATGAAGGCTTCCTTTCTCTTTGGCTAGAGGATGGGATGCATACAGGGTGGGCAGGTCGACACATGCCTGCAGCATGCAGATGCACGCGTGTGTGTGTGCTCGCACGCACGCACACACACATGTTTTTCTTGGAATCATGTCTCCCATCCCTCCTGGGTGTGGCCTCAGCCTCTCTTCCGTTACCCTTCAGAAGCCAGGGCTGGAGGCAGGAGGGGTCCTGGAGCTCTGGGTGAGCTGAGCTGGGCTGGCTGTGTTTATTCTGGCTGCCAGAGTCAGGTGAAAACACAGCCTGGAGCCGAGAATAGGAACGTGGCGGGAGCATGCGTGTGTGACGTGTGTGTCTGTGGTGTCCCGAGCCTAGGAATGGGCCCCAGTTGTGGCTGTGTCACTTGAGAAAGCTTGGGCCGAGACGAGATCGGAAGGTACCTGGTGGTCCTCACCCACCTCCTTCCCCTGGGTCTGTCATCTAATTCTAAAACAGGATGTGGTTGGGGGAAATCTGGTCGGCAAAGCCTTGGTTGGTGCTAAATCCAAGCTGTGTTGCTTGTTAGGCAGCTGACCTGCCATCCAGAGCCTCGGCTTTGTCATTCCAACAATAGGAATGCGCCCTCTACTAGAATGGTATCTTTGCAGGGCCTGTGCCAGGGCCCGGCTGGGGAAGATACTCAGTGGTTTTGGGCTCCTTCCCTCTGGCTTCATGTCCTTAAGGGCCACACTTTCTGTGGCAGGGTGGAACCTGAGGGGAATGGGGACACAGCTGGGGTGGTGGCAGCTCTGGGTCATTCCTCTACACCTGAGTTGTGAGCCTTTTCTAGAGGAACCTTGTGGGCCATCTGGGCCCTGTCACAACAATTGCCTCTGCTGTTATAGTCTGAAAACTGCCAGGGATGATTTGCGAGTGAACGTGCAGCTGGGCTCCCTCAGAATTCTGTGTTCAGACCTTGGAATGTTGGAATGCGAATGTCACGCAACTGCCACACACCACAAACTGTCTAGTAAGACATGTCAAAACCGCTGTTTGACTTGTGGGCTGCCATTCCCAGCTCTTTCAGGCCAGATGGGAGCTCCGGGGCTGCTGTGGGCCAGTGTCTCTCCCCTGAAGGACCTCAAGTGCCCGAGAGACTGCAGACAGTCACATCTTCAGTGGTGAGGAGCCTGGATCAGAACCTGCTTTCCTGTGGACTTTCTGGGAATCCGTTCAAGTCTGTGGCCACTGCCAGAAGTAAAGGGCTACTGGGGAGATCGAGTTTCAAGAGGATTTTAAAAAATATGATGGAGAGTCTGCTGTGGCTTGAATATTTGAATATCTTCCCTTGAATGCCCATTGACTTTTAATCCGAATTGTGAGGCCCTGAGAAGAAGGGACCTTTAGGAGATGACTAAAGATAACCGAGGCTGTGAGGTAGGGCTCCAGCCAGTGGAGCAATGGGTTTATAGAAAAAGAAGCCAGATATGGTGTGTACATGTCATCCTGGCTGTTTGAGAGCCCAAGATGGGAGACTGCTTGAACCTAGGAATTTGAGGCTAGCATATGCCACAGAGTAAGACTTTTTTTCCTGAAAAGGAGGAGGAAGAGGAAGAGGAGCAGGAGGAAGAAGAGAGGAGGATGAAGAAGGAGAGGAGGAGGAGGAAGGGGAAAGGAAGAAGAGGAGGAGGGGGAGAGGGAAGAAGGGGAGAAGAGAAGCAGGAGGAGGAGGGGGAGGGGATATACAGCCCGTTCACTCTGTGAGGCTCCATGCTAATTTGTGACTCTCTACTGTCCCACAGCCAGGGACAGCTACCTGATCTTGATCCTCAACCCCTGAGTCTGGTAAATGTCTTTTTCTTACCCAGTCCGGGGCTTTCAGTTATAACCACAGAAAATGGACTGGCACTGAGTGAAATGACTGGAGTCTTCAGCCCTGTCTAGGCTCTGTTCAGAGTCTACCAATGCGGGCACCATTCCCAGCTCTTTCAGGCAGTGTTAAACTTAGACCTAATGGGTGAATCCCCCTGAGAGCCTCAGATGGGGAGCAGCTGGCCCACTGCCCCAGGCTGTCAGTGGCAAAGCTGGAATCAGAATCTTGGGGGCCTCACATGGGATCCTGCACCTAGACCTGGCTACTTCCAGACAGTGGGCTCCTCACAGGATTTATGGTGCTTGCATTTGTTATGAGGAGCCTCAAATGGCAGGGTGGGGAGACAGATGGGAGCTGTGTGTCTTTCCAAGTGCAGAACGGATGCTCAGCCATCTGTTTCCTTTGTGACATCAGCCTGCTGGCTTTTGGCGGGCATGGAAGTGGGCAGTGCTGCCTGCAAGCCAGGTGGCACGAAACAGCAGCTCTGCTGAGAAGCCCTGTCCCACGCCTATAATCTCAGTAGGCAGAGGGTTGAGGCAGGAGGATCTCAGTGAGATCAAGGCCAGTCTGAACTATACATCGGGACCCTGTCCCCAAAGAAAAAAGCAAAGTCCTGTCAATGTCCTATTGCATGTTGCTCCAACTGGTCTATGAAAATAAGCATTACACAGCCAGAGAGAAGCACATGCATTTGTAATATGAAGAGTGTGTCTCGGTCTGGGCATGTAGCTTACTGGTAGAGTTCTTAGCTAGTGTCCATAAGGCCCTGGAGTTTCATCTCCATCACCTAAATATGCAGACCAAAGCAAACCATAACCAAAACATAAACCAAAAGAACCTTCAAGAAAACCAGACCCAAAAAGTGCTGAATGGTGCATACCTATAATCTGAGCAACTTGGGAGGCTGAGGCAGGAGGATCATAGCTTTGAGATCATCCTAGGCAATTTATCAAGATCCTGTCTCAAAGTGAAAAGGGATAGGGTTGTAGATCAGTTATAAAACACATGCCTAGTACAGGCAAGGTTCTGGGTTCAATTCCCAGCACTGACAAATGAAAGAGCTTAAGTTTCAGATTCTGTAAACTTCATAATCATTTCACCATGTACTGAGCATTTCCCAGGTACCAGCTCAAATGCTTCATCTGGATCATCTCACTTAGCTTGCATTAGTCAGTGTTTACTATAAGATGAACAAATATATAAGGCTTTACAGATTGGCTTTTGATGGCCACCCAGAGTTGGGTGTGGAAGGGCGCAAAAGGTCTGTCTGTGCACTGGAGATGCAAGGGATCCAGTGGGAGGCCTGGGGCTCTGGGGAGGGTCCCCTGCGAGTTCCTGCCCAGAGGCCTGCAGTTCTGCACCAGAAGGTTGTGGAATCTGCGCTGGAAGCCAAGAGATGATGTCTAAGGTAAAACAAAGCCGGGAGTTCCTCAGAAGAAAGTGAAGTGATCCTTTGTTTTCCCTTTTGTAACATTCTGGCGACAGTCCTCCCTGGGTGGATCTCCCACACCAGGCAGAGCCAATTCAGTTGGGTCTCATTCATTCAAGTTGACCTGATCAGTCAACCATGATGT
>PVKN010022841.1:0-15021 GCA_004027915.1 Capromys pilorides | reverse complement strand
CCGACAGCATCTCTCAGCAGATTAGAGACAAACAGCATGGAAGTGATCGTTAAAAAGCTAGCAAGGCCAAAAGAGTGGAAAAAATATCTTGGCTCCAAGCAAAATGTTGTCCATCGCTAAGAGAAGGGCATAAGGTTGTGCCTTCCAAATTATTGCCTCAAAGATACCAAACTATATGAAATAGATACACGGATACAAACGAGTGCCACTCCAGCTGTCCGCTTGTATGTGACTACCAGACCTTCTCTTTGAAGAGCCTTCAGAGAGTTTGTCAAACACTGTCTCAGGTGATGACAAATATTATTGGGCCTTGGAAGGTAAAGAAGGAACAGGGCAAAAAGGTTCAACTATGCTCTGAAAGGGTCTCAAAAAGGCCATGCTTGGATATTAAACCAAAAATCACAGCAGCATTGTAATTTAGAGAAATTTTCAAAAACAATGGACAAAAATTAACCTGTAATGTATGTTTCTTTTTCTTTGCTATTTTCCATGACTGTATTAGTCTAGAGCCTTGGAACTGAAAGAAAGCTGCACCCACAGACATGAGAGTTATTGCAAGAACATCAGAAAGGAGGATGCAACTTACAAAACTGTTTTGTCAGCTGCTGGAGCATCAAAAGTCCCATGACTTCTGACTGCAAGGAAACTATGGGTGTCGGCTGAGCATCTGGTTATGCAGCATTTGCCTGGCTCAGGGAGCCAAATTAAGAGCTCTTTGTCCACATAGTAGCACTTGAGTTTCCTAAAATAAATAAATAAAAATTTTAAAAATAATAATAGTGCTGGGGCAATAGCTTGGTGGTCTAAGTGTCTGCCTGGCAAGGACCAGAACCCGAGTTCGATCCCTGGTACAGCATGCCATGCCAGCCACTAAAACCAGGCATGGTGGCTCATGCCTATAATCCTAACAATGGGCAAGTTGAGACAGAAGAATCACTGTATGTCCAATCTGCATAGCAAGACCCTGTGCCAAATAAATAAATAAACAAACAAACAAATAAATAATTTTTAAAAATTAAAAATACTAATAACTAGCTCCACTGGTCAGCCCATGCCTCATAATCACTCATAGAAATCTCAGTGACATTCACAACAAGATTAGAAATGCTAAAACAATTGGCACAAGCCATAGAAATTACTTAGAGGAAATTTCAGAACTGCTATTCTCAGAAGAGGGCTACATGATGGGAAGTCACTTGCAGCCTCTATACCTCCCCAAGGAAATGAAATTCTTTCATGATCATTGGTATTAGCAGGAGCACCCTCAGGCTAAGTGAACCAATGAAACATGGTGGACACCTCAGGATAGGTTAGAAGGCTTTGACACCAGGTTGCTCCTAGAGAACCCTTTGTGGGAAGAGGTTGCTACCTAAGAAATAAAACAGTCACTAAGTAACACATAATCAAGTATTAATGGATAGCAAGAATTTGAATTGAACCACTTAAACAAACACTACTCTTGTCTACCTTCATAACAGCCTTTCTCTGTCTGTATTCCACACACTCACAAACAGGCACACAAATCCACGCACGCTCCAAGAAAGAAGTCTTAACTTTTGCTGAGGTTAAAGAGAGCAGCCTGCTATCTGGGTTTGGATGAGGTATCAGGAGATGCATGTCTCCTGGCCCCAACCCTCCGGGCAGCTTATTGAAATCACCCTGTCTCATCTTGACAACTGCATGAAAAGCGTCCCTCTCCTCTTACTGAGACAACTGCAGTACTCGGCACTGGCAATTTAAAGAGAGGTTTTTTCTGGCTCACAGTATCAGAAGTTTTAGTAAATGTTCCATGGACTTAAACACACAAAAGCCATGGTGGTAGACCCTGGGAACCGGAAAGCTGTTCACCTCATGGTGGTCAGGAAGCAGAGAGCAAAGAGAAGACACAGGGAAGAGCTGCTCCCCTCCCAGTCCTGCCTTCCAGTGCCCAGCCTCTCTGGCCAAGCCCCACCTCCTAAATCAAGTCCATCAGAGCACCACCATTCAGGCATCATCCAAGAGCCCCACCTATGAGTCCGTGACGACACTGGGGGTGCTGTTGATCCAAACTACAACAGAGGTGGTAGAAGAAAACTTTACATAAAAAAAGAATAGCCAACACAACTAGTGCACAGAGAACCCTGAAGTGCAACGCAATGTATCCCCTTTTCTCCAAGCCTTCAGTACTTCAACTCCAGCCTTCCACAGAGAAAGAAGTTCTACATAGTTTCATTCATACATATAATAGAAAACAGTTGCTCTCAGGGCAGTTGACAGGCAAATGGTGTTTGCAAGCATCTGGAGAGAGTAAAGAGAAGGGAGGAATAGGGAGAGATGGATCAGTGGCTCCTAAGTTGCAGTTAGATTGGAGCAAAAATCTCTGGGGTACTATTCCATAGTCAGGTAAGTGCGTATACCAAAAATGTCTGATACATTTCAAAAGGAATTGGAATATTTTCACTACAAAGAGATGGTTAAAGTTTAAAGAGATACATATGCACAACCTCCTTTAAACATTACAGAATGTGTACATATATTGAAATATCCCTTGGTGCCCAATAAATATGTACAACTTTAGGAGGTTAATGGATCAGATACAAAGTAAAATTAATTTTAAGTCATCAGCCTCATAGCCTACTGTCTAAAGGAATTGAAAATGGTCAGAGTAGCTGGTAAGTGGAGCTACATGAAATGTGATCCATAGCTATAGTAGCAGAAAATTCATGAGAAGGTTGAGATCTGAAGCTAGAGATGGAGAACAGAATGAGAAGGGGCACCACAGGAAGGCAGCTGCATTTGCCCATCCCCCGTAGGGTTTCCATCCCCCGTGTCACTGAAAATCCCAAATACTACATATCTTCTTGCTTTATGTGAGATTAGGGACACTAATTATTTTAATGGGACATTTAGTTAGACATTTAGACCTTGTGATGACTGGCAGACTTTGGTGTTTCGGAAACGCCTTGAAAATGACTTGAAATTCTTCAAGAAATCTAAAATTTCTATAATAATCTGAGAAGTTGAAAGAAAGCAGATTATGTTTGACCAAATGAGGAAACCACTTTACTTAATCTCAGATTCACCAGAGAGTTCCACTCTTCTCACTCAGCACTAAGGATTTGAGGGTATACTATTATAAAAATTAGAATCTACGTTAATAACCAGATGGGTTAAATTAAAAAAAGATTCTTTAGCGTTTTTTATTTTTTTAATCTTTGATTTATTTGGGAGAGTCTCACTATGTAGTGTGCAGCTCAGACTCAGAGTGATCCTCCTATCTCTTTCTCCCCAGTGCTAGGATTACTGGCATATGGCGGTAGGCCTGGTTTCAGTGGACAGCTTGGTGCACGACTGGCATAGCATTTGGTACCAGGGATTGAACCCAAGTCCTCACTCTTGCCACGCAGGGGCTTAGACCACTGAGCTATTTCCCCAACTCTTTTAACGTTTTTAAATACTTTTAATCAGGGCTAATTTAGTCAATGAAGACATCAGAGTCAAATATCAGGCTTCATAAACCTTGAAGTCAACTGATGCTTCACTGAAGACCCAACACACAGGATCAAACAGCTAAAGAAATATGTCCTAGAAACAAGAACTTAGTTCCGCATTCATTCATTCTTCATCCATTTATTCTTCATCCCTGTCATGGCATCACACTAAGCTTTGCTGATACTAAAGAAAAAGCCACTTGAATTAAGAAGTGATCTCACCTAAAGAAGCTTCCAATCCAGCAGGTGGACTTCACAGCACAAGCTAGTTTATATATGAAATGTCATTTTCCCCCACAGTTTCTCAGGGTGAGAAGTTTCAAAGCTCCGGGCCTGTAGGTCTGAGTGTCTCTAAGTTTCCCATTATTTTTCAGACTCACTATTCTCCAGATCTATAATAAATTGATTAAAAAAGTATTAAAGCGTGGATATGAAGAGAGAGCAAATTTCCAAAGTGGCAAAAAGTCCTGGGAAAGATGAGCACTGACAAAGGATCTGAAGCAAGGAGAAGTCAGGACATCTATATGCACAGCTTGCAAAACTCGAAAGTATCCCCCAAAATACTCACTATAAGAAGCCTGAGGCAGATATGAACTTTCAACCTCTGGTTTTCTAAATCATTTTGAAAATTTAATTGGAAGTTCCAACACACCTGGAGTTAAAAGTAGTCTTAGGAAGTCTTATTAAAGTCACAGATCTATTCTAAAGAGTGCTGTTCACTTATGGCAGTGTGACCACTATGAAGTGTGATTTGCCGAGCCAGATGCTCTCACTGTTATGAAGGCTGTCTGTATCTCCTCTCCGACATGCTTCCCTACCACCACTCACATTTTATTTCATTGCTGTTCGCTTCACTTAATTAAAGCCTGAGGCACCAAATAATCTATTTTAAAGCCAGTTCTATAACTAATTTATTTTAAGTAGGTATTGAAGAATCCAATTCTTACTTATAGTAGTTATTACTTTTGAGTATAATAAACTTTCACACTAATTGTGTAGTGCCTGGAACTTGTCACTTGGTACTTAGGAGAAAGATTCCCAAATTTATTGACCTCCTAAGAAGTCATTCCTGGTCACCATTTCCAGAGAAGGAAACAAGTGGAATGAATCTGTGTAGGCAGCGATCTTTTCAAACTTGTTAGATTTGTCCAAAGCTGAGATGTATGAGACAACTGGAAATTACTACCACCAATCATGTTCAGCTTACAGTGAGGGAGACAGTGTGGGATGATTAGATAGATTTTATGCACATCAGTGAAAGTGGGAAATAAAGAATCTTTAAATGAACTACAACTTTTGAGACAAAGTAGCCTTGGAGGATTCTTAGTTAGGAAAGAGTCTTTCACATTCAAGATATAGGAACATTTATTTTACCTAAAATTTGATGTTCTATGTGTTGATGGATCAGACGAATAGCTAGATGTTTCATCACACACTGTGAAATTGGAGACTGAGAAGCCAACTGTAAATTTAAAGTACAATTACCACCCCTAGCAAGCATCACTGCTTAGCAGCACAGTCCACTCAGAGTACAAGATACTCGCCTGCGTTATCACATGGCTGATGGGGACCTGCAGCTCGCTTCTGCTATAGTTTGAAGAATCCTCTTACTGCATGTTGCTAGCTCAGACAAAGATCAAACATTTCAAGCAGATGTCTACTGAGTGCAAATTAATTTCTCACTATTGTAAAGTTGAAAAGTTCTAATTCCAATCATCATAAAACAGGGACTCTGTATACTTTGCTTATTGAATGAGGCATATCATATAAATATATATTTAGAGATTTCTCTCTATTTAAAAATGACATCAGATGATTATACCTCTAGAGAGTATTAGTAATACTCTCTAACTCATTCCTGGAGGCAAGTACTACAAATACCAAAACCAGAGAAAGACTCAACCAAAGAAAGAGAACTATAGGTCTATCTCCCTAATGAGCATAGATGTAAATATTCTCAGTAAGATATTAGCAAACAGAATGCATAAAATCATCAAGAAGATAATACACAATGACTAAGTGGGACTTAGTTGGGGAATGCAGGGATGAGTCAACATACACAAATCAATAAATTAATTAATACACAATATCAACAGAGCCAAAGACAAAAATCACAAGATCATCTCAATAGATGCAGAAAAATCTCTTGAAAAGGTCCAGAACTCATTCATGATAAAAATAAAACCCTACAGAAAATCAGAATATATTTCTTACCTCAGTTTAATAAAAGCCATCTATCACAAACCGTCAGCCAACATCATACTAAATGAAAAAAGAAAATGAAAACTTTCATTAAAATCAAGAAGATAAGGATGTCCTCTTTCACCAGCCTTACTCAACATAGCTCTGGAAACATTAGCTAGAGCAACTGGACAAGGAAGAAAAATAAAATGATAGGAAAAGAAGTAGTAAAAATATCATTATTCACAGATGACATGACACTCTACATAGAACATCCCAAAAATTCCACCAAAAGAATTTTAGATTCAATGAACAAATTCAGAAGTGTAGCTAGGTACAAAGTGAACACTCAAAAATCAATAACATTCCTGCACATAAAGAACAAACTCACTCAGAAGAAAATTATGGAAACCACACCCTTCATAATAGCATACAAAAATTGAAATGTACAGGGATCAAACTAACATAGACAGTGAAAGATCTATATATTCAAAATTCAAGAATATTGAAGTAGATATCAGAAAATTGAAAGATATTTCCTGCTCATGCAACATATTGAAAATTGCAATAAACCCAAAACTATTATGCAGATTTAATGCAATATCCGTCACCTCACAGAACTGCAGAAACCATTTCTAAAATTCATTTGGAAACAAAAGAGTCCTAAAATAGTAATAATAATCCTGGCAACAAAGGCAGGGCAGAAGGCGTCATAATCCCTGGCACATACTACAAAGCTACTGTGATGAAATCAGCATGGTATTAAAAAAAAACCTGAGGATCAGTGGAACAGATTAGAAGATAGAGACCAAACTACAAATACTCAGCCACATTATCTTTGACAAAGGGGATAAGCATGTTGTCTGGAAGAAAGATAGCCTCTTTAGTAAATGGTGCTGGAAAAACTGTCTCTCCACATGCCAAATACTAAAATTAAACCTATGTCTATCACCATGCACTAAACTAAAATCAAAATAGACCAAAAATCTGAATATTAAAATAGAAACACTAATCTACTGGAAGAGAAATTATGTAGAAATCTTGACATAGAGATAGGCAGAGACTTAATGAAAAAAATCAATCTGTATGAGAAATACTTCAAAGAATCAAGAACTGGGATGTCATCTTATTAAAACATTTTCAACATTAAAAAAAAAATTCACCAACAGAGTAAAAAGGCAACCCACAAAGTGGGGGGAAAAATCCAGTTGTACCTCAGACAAAGGACTTCTACCTAAACATATAAATAACTGAAGGGATGGTGAGATAGCACAGTGGACTAAAGCTCTTTCTTAGGCAAGTGCAGGGACCACAGTTTGATCCCTAGCACCACATGCCACACTAGCCCTGCCCACAGGGCTGGCTAAGAAGACCAGAGTCTAGGCTTAATAGTGCATGCCTATAATCCCAGAGCTGAGGAGACTGAAAGCAAGAAGATCACCACAAGTCAGAGTTGCATAGTGAGACCCCACAACCCCAAATGCATAATATATGTATATATATATATATATATATATATATATATATATATAATTGAAAAAACTCAGATCCCTCTCCAAATTCAAAGGCTCAATCTAAAAATGGACATCTGAGATGAATACACACTTTCAGATGAAGAAATACTAATGGCAAATAAATATAAGAAAAAAATGTTCAACATCATTGGTTATTGGAGAAATGCAAGCTAAAACAACACTAAGATTCTATCTCACCCCAAAACAAAGGTTATAATCAAGAAATCAACCACAAATACTAGAGGGAATGTGGTGGGGGAAACTTTCTCCACTGTTGGTGGGAGTATAGACTAGTGTGAGAACTGTGGGAATGCTATATGCAACCAGAAAGGAGTTTCCTCAAAAGACAAAGGTTAGAGGTCCCATTTGACCCAACTATTTCCCTTCTGGGCAACTGTCCAGAAGAATTAAAGACTTCATATCACAGTTTACCCATGTTACAGCAGTACAATTTGTCATAGTTACATTTTGGAAACAACCCAAATATCCATCAACTGAGGAACAGATAAAAAAGATGTAATATTTTTATAGAATGGAGTACTACTCATCCATAGAAAGGATAAATTCGAGACTTTTACGGTTAAATAGGTGCAATTCAAAGCCATACTCATAAGTGAAATAAATCAGACTCACTTGTGTAAACAATGTATCATCCTGGTATGAGAAACTGAAAGTGTAAATAAGGTCTAAAATGTACAATAGAGGTTGTGAAATGTGAAGAAATTGTTTCAAAGGAAAAAAAGGAACTAGTATGAGGGAAAGAGAGTAAAAGGAAGGGCAAAGGGCGAAAGATGAATGTTAGCCACAGCATTAGTATCTCTTAGTTCATGGAAAAGGAAGGTTTGTGTAATATCGACTGGAGAATGTTTATGCTCATATATTGTACTCTGAGGAACTACTTTGAAAATGACAATATGCAGTGTATTAACTCTCATTATTTTTCCTATTATTGTGCTATGAAATTGTTTTACCTTTTCCCTTAAATATGAAAACACAGCCTACCAACTAATCTAGAAGAAAACAAACCAATGAGCTCCACAAAATGTTTCAGTTACAGGGATGAATTTGATCTAAGCAGTGGATGAAAGGCCACTGTGGAGATGGGGAGAAGGTATTCACATGCTGAAGATCTAAATATTGGCATCCTTTCTATCTATAATTAAACTATCATAACATTATGCATGGGAGCTCTAAAAAAATCAATATTATTGCAACATTCTACATTTCCTGTAGGATCAGCTCAGCGGAATTGCTTTTGATGTGATTCTTACTTTCTACATTTGGATGGAATGTGGTTAAGAAAAACTGAGTGTTAAATACTTAAAAGATGTTTCACCAAAAAATAATAATTCTTATCTCCCTTACCTAACAGTAGTATGCAGCAGGAAGGTTGTAGCCAGATTTTTCAGTGTGCTGTCTTTGTCAGCGCTGTGACTCTATGAAGCATTACTATTTCAGGTTATATTCTCTGCCTTTAGACAGCCACCATCAATATAACCTTTTCTGGAAAGAAATTTTTCTCTTTAGGTGTCACGGAGATAGCTCAGTGAAATAAGCACTGGCCTGGCAAGTGCAGGGTCCTGAGTTCAATCCCCAGTACCACAAAAAAAGACAAAAATTTCTCCTTATGTTTATAGATTAAAACAAAAAAATCTTTTATACACGTATACATGACAAATTTCGTGGTAATTGTTTAATAATTGTTTTGTTATATGATTTTAAATGACCACTTTTTAAAAGTAACTAGAGCATAAGTGTTATAGTTAAAAATGAACTGCTCAGCCTCGTAAAAAAAGAAATGACTTCCACCCTATGGCATATTTAAGTCTCTCAGGGGAGAATTAGTTAAAGACTCACTGGGGATTGGTCCTAAAATGTTGTTGTGAAAGGCATTATGGTTTGTATGGTTCCACCACCCATGAGTTATAACTTTCCATCTGAACCACCAGGACAATTGGAGTGAAACTTGAGTGTCTGAATGGTTGAAATAAAGAGGAAAGGAAATCTATAAGCGACTTGACCCTGTCAGACAAAAGAAGATTCATAAGCCTATTACTTTATAAACGCAAGGAAGTGTCTAAGAACATAACTCATATCCCAAATCCCATTTATTAAAGTTAAGTGAAATCTTTTCCTTACAAATCCTTTGCTCAAAATATTTTCCTTTCAATTTTTATGAATAGTCATTAGTTTTCATATTTTAACATATTGAGATGTATTTGGTGGTAGGTTACTAAATAGCATGATTTTTTTCATGGGTAGGGAACTCACATTTGTTAAATATATTCATGGGTTTTTCTCTCCTAGGTAACTATGTTTTTTCCTCTGCAGAAGATACACAGAAAATCCCAACACATAGAAGATCTGTATTTTGCCCAATATCCACCTTGAAAGTGACTAAAGAATACCAGAGTTTCTCAGACACACAAATCTCTGAGGTTCAAATACTTAGCTTTTTAAAATTAAGTCTGTTTAGTGTGTCAGTAAAAATAACTTTTCAAATTTTAAGACAAACTTTGTACATTATAGAATGTCATATTAGAGAAGATTAACCTTTCTTCCTTTGCACTACCTAACCATAAAGTTAAATGGAAACATGGCTGAAACATCTACAAATAAAAATAATCTTCATTGCTTTATATTTAAGAAAGTTCATGAATATCTCTTCATGAATTGCAGACATAGGTACAGATAATCTAAAACATAATTTGTGCCCAAGATATTTATCCTTGACTCAACAATATTAAAAGTATTGAATGTTGTTCAACTCTATATCCAGATCCAGTACCTCAGAGGAGGGAAATGGTTAAAAAGAAAAATTCTCAAGGTTTGGTTTCCAGAAGCATCAATGTGGTTATGAGATTATAGCAAATATGGAAACTAGGAAAATATCCAGTGGAGTTAGAAGAAAGAAGGAAAAAGAAAAGAAAAAAGGGGTGTTGAGGTTCTGGCAGAAAAGTTCTGAGGAGCTGTGCAAGCAAAAGCAAGGGACATCTTAACCAAAGCTCTTCAGAAGGTGTTTGTGTACCCAAGAGCCGGGGAAGAGGAATGAGCACAGACAGACTGTTCTGCTTCCCTGGAGGGAGTGCCATCTGACGCATCCGTCAGGACCAGGAGGTTTGCTGAGCCGTCACTTGAAGCCTGTCAAGATGACCCCTAATGAGCACCTTGGCCTGATAGCACTCACTCTGAGCCAAGGACCACCAGCTCTTAGCATTCCTTAGCCCACAGCGGCTCAGCTACTTTTCTCTCATGGCTGGATCAAAATACCCAGCACCCAAAATTAAGGAAGGCAAGGTTTATGTAGCTCACAGTTAGTGGAGGTTTCAGTTCATACTTGGCTGGCTCCAAGGAAGAGTGGCACATGGCAGAGGGCAGATGTTCACGGTGGCAGAAAACAGCAACAAGCAAAGGGAGGAACAGTCTGAGACAGCTAGCAAGGCCCTCTCCCTCCCTTATGTTGCATACAGATTGTCCACCCAAGGGTGGGTGTAGTACTCACACCCATAATCCCAGCATTGGATCATGAAATAATCATACACTAGAAGCTGCCCCATGACTGCATGAGGCTCTAGTGGGACACCTACACACAAGCCATAACACCTTTTCAACATGTGTTCTACTAAGCCTATGTCCGAACTATCTTATAGCAGAAATCCTAAATTCTAGAGGCCACTCCTTGCCACCACTCTCACATAGGGGACACAATGTGTTAAAAAGGTGACTGACTGAATAAAGCCTTCATTTTCCAGGTAATTTCCATGCCATATGAGGAAGTGAGAGCACGAAATTTCACCTGGTGAATATTCTTACACACAAACCCCTATAACTTATTCTAGGGGCATCGGCCTCAAAATAAAGGGTCAGAGGAAGAGCACCAGGACCCAGCCACAGCTGTACACTGCACTCTCTGTGTCTTCCTCATCAGAGAGGAACTCTTTTTCTCCCTTTTTCCACCTCCTTTCTTGGAGTTTCCCTGCTCCGTGATACATTTGACTTTGTGGGCAAAAATGCTAAGGTTTCCCTAACAATATCTTAAGAGAGGAAAATAATTGCGAGACATATTCTTTGCATAAAAAATAAAAATCAATACCTTACCTTTGAAGCTCCAGTCTTTGGAGATTTTAACAGCCTATTCATGAGCAAAGGTATTTAATTACCAAGATAGATGACAGCCACACAACCAAACATATTGCCCACAGTCCATTTGTCTTCTGGTGCACTCTCTCCATGTTGAATTATTTAGTGCTCATCACTTTGATTTTGCAAAGGTTAGATGTTAGACGCTGATAGTAACATTACAGAAGATGAAGAAATCAGTCTGAAAGTCATTCTGAAGCAAAATGAGGAGAGCAGTTTGTCAAAGGTGGCTGAGGAAGTGTCATGTTTCTTCCACCCTTGAAGCAACTGACTCAAAGATTACAAGTTTATCATAATGTTTGCCCTGGGCTGCAATGTCTCTGGGGATTCTGAGGTATCTTTGCAAGTAAAGATTAGGAATAATCAGACCATTCATTTGTTTGTTCTCATTCATTTGCTTGCTCGTTTACTTGTTCCTTCAGCAAATATATATCCAGCAGCTGCATGTGCCTAGAAGGTCCACAGAGGAAAAGATGCTGGAGCTGCAGATTAAAGACCAAAGAAGTGCTTGCCAGGTGCCTCCAGGAACAGAGGGGAAGGAGTCCAGGCAGGGAGACTGGCTTCTGCAAAGGGACACTGCACAGCAGGGCATGCTGGGAAAACTCCAAATACTTCAGGACTGATGGAGCATCAAGAGCCAGGGTTGGAGACCAGAGGGAAATGGAGCTGGAAGCGACAGCAGGAGCCAGACAGTGCAGAGCATTTTCTGTCAAGCGAAGAAATTGGTACGATCACTGTACTGTGTCCTCGGCAGGGTGTGATTTGAGGCGGACTCTACTGTTCGAAGCCTGTTTCTGGCAATGACAAGAGGGGTATTTAGAATGTGACTCTCTGCAGTACTGCAGTAAATGGAATCAGTGCTGATTCTTCAGTTCACGCCAGGTCTCAGGGTCGTAATTCCAGGCCTAATTTGGCTCCTGTCTGTGCGAGGTATGACTTTCCTGGCCCGCTTGACACGTTTTCTTTAAACTTGAATGTCCGTACAGGGCCCAACTGGTGCAGATGCTTCTTCTTAACAACTACGTCGTTAACTTAGAATCTTTTAAAGGCAACCACGGATTTTAATGAAGAAAACTCTGGAATGCAGTGTATAGAATTGATTATGCTAACTGAAGAGGCTGCAGGCATCCAGCAAATCTTAACTGGCGGGTAATTCCAAAACCATCTCCATTCCTTCTTCACTGGAGCACTGACAAATTCTCTAGTAAGGGTGGAAGGAGGCAGAAAGTTGTCCACTAGTCTTTGCTTCAGGCTTCTACTGTCCAGGTGAGTGTCCTTCGCTCCTTTCTCTAAAGCTAGCAATATCACTCCTCGCATCCCTCTGTTACGCATTCTATGGCCTTGTACAGCTGCTCCTAGCAGCAAAGGATTCTTGATCTCTCTCTTTGGACAGTTACTGCCCACTCTGACATTAAAATACAAAGTTGTAACCAGCATCATTTTTAAAATCTAAGGGTGTTCATGTTATCTCAATGAAGAGATCTTGCACGTGTAGGAAGTTAGGGCCAATGAGCCTCAACCTAAAAATTCAATAGGACATATGTCCGCTGCAATCGCCAGCTCTGCGGTAGTGATCAGCATTAGGGAGGAGTCTTAAACAAGCCGTGCTGGGTTTTGAACAGGAAAGAGTAGATTCCACTCTGGGCACCAACGAAGACTGAAAGCCTTGGGTTTTACCAGTTCCCAAAGGAATACTGTCAACATCCACCACCAACCACAACTGCCCACTATTGTGTGGCCTCTTACATTTGACTTTCACAGTAATGCTTCCACATTCTCCATCTGTAAAATCAAGATGGAAATGCTTACACCTCGCCCCAGGTACAAAGAGGTCTACCTCATAGTAAATACCATCCAAAGTCAAGAACTTCTTGTTCCATGGTGAACCTAAATAGATGATTTGTAACCTGTAGCAGCCACAGCAGACTTTTCCAGTCAGCTCCAAGATCTACGAATGTCCTCTGAAGAGTTCACTATCACAAAAACACAATTAAAAGACAAATAAAATTAGAACACTGATCCATAGGTTATAAAGTGAATAATGAATAGGTTATAAAGTGCTAATAACTAGTGCTCCACTTCCCACTGTCTAAGCAAAACAGGCAACTTTTGGAAATCATTTAAACCTCCAAGAGAAGAGATGCAGGGCAAGCAGAAAGCCTTAATCACAGATGCCAACCCTGAAGATGCATCTGATAGCAAAGCTTTTCCCCTTCATGCATGCGTTAGTGTGGCAGCCAGAAGAGAAGCACATTTTTCCTGTGGGCGGAAACCATATGCTTCTGTGTAACTGCAGAGATAAAATTCAACTCCTCTGTTACAGCCTACTCTGTTCGACTCTTTTTCCAGCATCCTCATTGCAGGGAGGTTCCCAGGTAAGAGCTGATTGCAGGCCTGAGTCCCTGTTCTCTAGCCAAGAGCGCTGGTTTTTAAGGAAGGGAGGTTGCTTCTGCATTTATCAGTTTGGCTTGATGGATCCAGGGGCCATTATTTAAACAGGCTACTGTTCCAGGCTTCCATAGAATGCCTGTAAAACAGATGACAGAATCACCATCTGTCTTGAATCACCTTTTGTTTGGTCAGTTAGGAGAAGACAAGATATATATATATATATATATATATATATATATATATATATATATATATATATGCGCAAAAGCTTTTGTGAAACCTGTCTGTAAACTAAGAACAAGCAACTATGAAAGCCAGGCAGGAAGGTTGTCTTTCTGACAAGCAGTCATTATTTGAAAGTGCATTCATGTCACCAGACAGGAGTTACATGCTTATGACTGAGAAGCGATGTTCTCCATACAGTTTACTTTTCCTAGAAAAAGTGTGCTAATTAACTCGGGGAAAAATTCATTCTGTATCTTTGATCCTAAATTCAATCCTCCTCCAATTTATTTTGCTGCAGATTAATTCGCCTGAGGACAAGCTCCCTAACAGGTTACCCTCCCAGAGTTTGAAAGAGGAATTGGGTATTAGCAGGCGGCCCATTTTTATAGAAAGTCTGATCTCTCTTCTTCCTCCTCCTGAGGCAAGAGTGATTCCTTCT
This sequence comes from Capromys pilorides, assembly GCA_004027915.1. Taxonomy (NCBI): domain Eukaryota; kingdom Metazoa; phylum Chordata; class Mammalia; order Rodentia; family Capromyidae; genus Capromys; species Capromys pilorides. Next base: position 661 of record PVKN010022841.1, on the reverse strand, counting down.
AGCTTCACAAAGACTCACCAGAGGGTTCTTCTTCAGATGCTGAGATTTGGGACCAAGATATGCTGTGAGATACTTTTCAAACTACACATCCTATCTCAGCAGTAGCACGCAAGAAACCAGTTTGAACATTACTACTTTGGATATTTTTTCCCTTTCTGTTCTTTTTGTATTTGTTTGACTTTCACATAAATGAAGATCCCAGGCCCCTTATACTAAACTATATCTCTAACTTTTAAGAAATTCCTTTTAATTTTGAGACAGTGTCTCACCAAGCCACCAAAATGACTAAAGTGGGACTAAACTCGACTGTCCTGCCCCAGCATGCCAGAACACTGAGATGACAGGCACGTGACACCACAACCAGGAAAGGTTATAGCTACTATGCTACTGCCCCACACGTCTGCTTGTGCAGCCACTGTCAGGTGTCACAGCCTCTGGACCTGAATTTGTTCCCATCTTTTACACCAAATTCCCTTAACAACAAGCTTTTTAAAAGTTGACTCTCCATAGTTTTGAATGCCTTGCTAACCTTAAGATCCACAAGATATGGACATAGCTGATTTTTATTTATTCATATGCTCCTAAAGAATTTTAGCTCTTTTGGTAATTCCGGAAACATTGCCTTTTCCCCAAATTAACAAGCAAATGGAATAAAGATGTA
>PVKN010022840.1:0-15025 GCA_004027915.1 Capromys pilorides | reverse complement strand
AAAAAAAAAAAAAAAAACCTAAAGAACGACACATTTTTATCATTATCCATAAGTAATTATTCTATTCTATTGTATATCATACTCTCTAATACTAATTGCGTAATATATAATATAGATGGACACATGTCTATATATGCTTACACACTTAGCTAAACCACAATACTCAATATTGGTTTCTTACAGGACAGGAGTGGAAGGGGACAAGGAAAGTATTAGTTTTTGTTTATAAGACTGTATGTTGATGAATTGCTTCCACATGTAAAGAAAAACAAATGGAGTTCAAAAGCAAAGAAAAACAAATTATATTAAAATAAATGTGTGCTCGTGCTTGTCACACACATACGTCCTCTCATCCTCCTGCTAGCCCACTTCTTCTTTGCACCAGAACCCACCCCACCCAGGTTCAGTGAGCAAGGCCAGGACAAGCATCCCACCTTGTCATCCTCTTTGTTACCAGCCTGGGCCTGTGTCCCGCTCCACTGGGTGCACTGACATCTTTTTAGCTATTGACAGCATGCTGCAGAGGAGGAGATAGTGGCCGGGAAGGGCCTTGAAGCTAGATGAGCCTGACTCCATGGCAGACACTTTCCACAGATGCTGCCCTCATGCAGGCCCCGAAAGCCAACAGTTTAGGGGGTCATGATGGACCTTGAGTCCAGGCGCTCTTGAAGCACAAAACCCCAACCTCGGCCACACACTTGCATTCTCCCCACTCTGACCACCAGGGGATGCTGTACAGACAGCCCTTAGTCCTGAACCTTGGAGAAGAGTCCTGGTGGGTGGGTGAGTGGGAGGGTGGGTGATGTCAGGGAAGCCAGAAATACACACACTGCGGAGGTTTCCTTGGCCAGGGGCAGCCTTAGGACGTAGCTTCTTTCTCCCCACATCTTGGCTGTCTATCTAACAAGAAGTAAGGCTGATCCCAACACAGACAGCTGTGTTCTCCTCTGAGTCCAGGTCTCCTTTCGAAGTTTGCCTCCTGGGGCTAGGCAAGAGCCTGTCCTGCTCCACTTCTCTGTCACCTTCTTGCCCCAAGTTCAGAGAACATAAGTTTGCCCTGGAGATCAGAATCTGGAATTCACAAACTATTGCTAGGACCCAACCAGACTGTGGGGACCACAGCCCATTCAGTCAGCTCACCTATTGGGGAGACAGGCTGCCAGCACTCCTGGCTCTGGGTTAAGGAGCCTAAGGCTGGACAGTGCTCACCACTTTCCTCAGGCTCACCACAAACATGCGTACAAGCAAGGCTTCCGTCCAAGCTGTCCAGCAGGCTTTCCTCAGCCACACATTCACTCTCTGGTTTTACAGCAACTTGATTAAACTATTACTCAATATTCTCTAATATCTTATCCTGTCTCTTATCCATAGACTTTCCAAGTTTAGCTGTTACAATAACATTCATTAACTGATGGCAGTCACAAAAAAGGGACAAATATTATTATAGAAGACTTGTAAAATATAGAAGTCTAATAAAGAAAATAAAAATCTCCCGCAATCCTTCTACCCAGAGATGACTGCTTGTGATATTTTGTTGCACAGTACTTCTAATATGTAATATGTGTAATAAATGCCCAATGCTCTCCATATCTATATGTAAGAACATATAGATCTAGATGTAAAGAACATATTCAAACACAGGGTTTTGAAATCTGCCTTTCTGGTGGAATGAACCTGAGCCATTAATCTGACACATAACCAGGGCTGGGACTGGCATATCTATGAACAACACAGCATTTGCCCAAGTAACCCCTGTTATGGCCACTCTGAGTTCTTGCAACTAGGAAGGATGCTGATAGAAATGACCCTGTTCCTACACTTCAGAGCTCTGGTCCTATCTTCAGCTATGGTCTGAAACTGCCTCCCTCTAAGAAAGGGCAGGAAATGCCAATGACCTCAGGCCTTGGGTACATGTTAAGCTTCTGTGTGGGGAACTGTACCTGATCTCTGGTCTTTGCCAATGTTCCTCTACAAGACTAAAGGAGTGTTAGGCAGGCATCAGAACCCTGAAGGACCCAGAAGGCCTGCTGTCCTCCCAGGGCCTGCCACTGACCTGCTGGGTGGCCACAGCAGTCTCCGCCCATCTCTGGCCATCAGTTAGCTAGCCTGATGCTCTGAGAGTAAAAGAGAGCTATGGAGACAGGCCACGGTGCTAGCCTGTGCGGTCGTGGGCATGCCACTCCAACTCCCAAATGTTGATTTCTTTAACCCATAAAACAGTGACTCATAACATCAAATGCAAGATGTGCTGCAGGGATTGGAGAGGGAATATGCAAACGCTTGGCACGTAATTGGCATTCAACAAATATCCATCATTATTATAAGCTTTCCTGTTAGAAGAGGAGGAGGCTGGGAGTTAAAAGTTGAGATATCTGAAGTCAGACTCAGTCCTGTCTTCTCCAGGCTATGTCCTCTTGCTTGGGTGACTTAACTCTTCTGTAATTTAATTTTTCACCCTATGTATAAGATGAGGTGATGATATTCATTCTTTGAGGGCATAAGGGAAGGTTACATAAAAGGCTGCATGTTTGTACAAGCTTGTAACGAGCCAGGCTGGACACATAGGAGTCACTCAACAAGAGGCCACGACCTGAGACTGCGCGTCGGGACTTGCCTTGCTCGGGGCTGCTATGCTGGCCGAGGCTCAGGTTGGTCTCTGGGGCCCCCTCCATCACAGGTTCACCAGAAAGCTCCATGTCCTCCAGGGCCGAGGCTGAGGTTGGAGGTGTGTTTATGGGTTCAGCTTTTACTTCTTTAGGCTGAAGGGAGAAAAAATAAGACCCCAAAGATTTTATTTGGCAGTACAGCAAGAAGAGGAAGAGAAAGCAGAAGTGGAAGAAGAAGAAGAGGGAGAAGAGGAGGAACAGGAAGAAGATGAAGAGGAGGAGGAAGAGGAGAAGGTTTCAGAAATTAATGTATCCACTGGATGCTAAGCAAATCCAGAAGAAAGCCCAAACCACTTGCTATGTTCCTGAAAATCGCTGTCTCCCAGGCTAGAAGAAGGGACTCTCTAGAGGCAATCAACCTCATTCCATTCACAAGAGAACTCAGATCATCTCAACCCAAGGTCATTGAGCACAGGGTCCACATTTCTGTGATCCCTGAATCCCAGGCCAGCACAAAGAAGGTGACCTGTAAGGATCTGTGAGGTGAGGGAACGAATGAGCAAACTACACCTGGCTGTAGTTCTAAATGCCATGAAATCAAACCCTCCTTGTGCACTTAGTGGTGAAGGAAAGAAAATTTCCTTCCAGGGAAATGCCAGCCCTGTACAGCCAGCCAGGTCCTACCCAACCTTGCCAGCTAGGCAAAAACAAACCTACAAACAAAACCCTAACAGCTGGAAACAGAATGGCACAGAGGCCCAGGCAGAAATCCTGACGCAGGTCCTGAACTTCACGACACCACACTGAGACCCAGGAGCAGCTGGCGAGAGCCAGGCTCATCAGCGCTGAAGCAGCGCCATGGCTTTCTAAGCCTGAGGGTGGGGATGTTTGAGTACAAGGAACTAATGTCGGACTTGTGGTGTGAAGGAGATACAAATCTCTGCTGTGTTAAGACGCTAAGATTTTAGAGTTAAGTTGTTACCAGAGGGTCATGTGTCCTTCCCTATAACAGAAGGCTATGTTCCTCATGTCAGCATCCAGAACATGGAGATTCTTAGAGCCCCATAATTTAGGAGTTACTGGCTCAGTTCTCACAGTCAGCCTTGGGTCAAATCCCAGCTCTGCACTTACTAGCTAAGTTATGTGGGGGCCAGTCCTCTCATCTCACAGGCTCTGGCTTCTTTTTCAGTGCAAGGGGGACAATACTAAATATTCCAGGGTAGAAATACTCAGCACATGTTTATTTTTAGTACTGGAATATTCCATACGCATCATTGAAAAGCTGCAAGTGGAGACGAACAGAAATAGAAAAGTCACTTTGAATAGCAACACCTAGAGAAAGTCATTGTTGAAGGTATGGTCCTGGGAGGGCTCCAGAGAAAGCGGCGGTGGGGGGGAGTGGTGGTGGCAGGGAGCCTTCCACAGTGAGCAGGGTTTCTGAAAGCAGGGTGAAAGGGCAGGTGAGTGAGGACAGGGTGTGACATCCGAGCTTGGCAAAAGCTGGGGGTTGGAGGAAGAAGGCCAAGGAGTGAAGAGGGCTGGGCCATGGAGGAGACAGGCTTGGAGAGAGAAGAGGGTACTAAGCTGCTGAGAGGCTCGGTCCACTGTGGACCTCAACAGTCTACTCAGTGGCAGTGGGAGCAAGGGGAGCGGAAGTCAGGCCAGGAGGCCGGTGGTGCACTGCACAGGCCCATGAGGCAGAGACTGGTGTGGGGTGGGGCAGAGTAGGAACCACTCAGGACAGACTCCTGTCCTCCCAATAGGATGGGTGGGTATGGACCCCTGCTCCAGAGGTGCTTGCCCTCCCTCACCTGGGTTCCAAGAGGAAGCTGATGGCAACAGGATAGCCCAAGAAAGCCTATTTCTACCTCAAGGGAAGCCACTGGTGGCTGCAAACAGAGTTGTTTTCCGAAAGCATTTTGGAATTGGAAGAGGGACATGGTAGAGGCCAGGCTAAAAGCGTGCAGGAGGACCCACAGTGGCAGGCTGAGCTCTGTCACTCAGGATGGTCGAGTGACACCACTGACTCCAGCCCAAAAGCTGTGCTGGAAAATCCTAGCCAGACAGCCACAGCCATCGCAGCTGGGTCCTGCTCCAGGGCACAACATGCATCTGGTGAGCTGGCCCTCCGTGGGAAGGCCAAGGTGTCCGGGCATGTGGCTGTTGGGTTTCAGGGTAACACGAATGGGGAAATGGGGAACCAGTATGTTCTGTAAGAAAGCAAAATGTGGAGTCTCGGGTCCAATAATTGTTCAACTTAATAAAGAAGTGTCATTGGCTGAGCACACACTCGTATGCACATGGTCAGAGGTACTGATTCCACACACACGTTCTGCAGCCCTGGAGCCCTGGAGCCCCGTGCCACATCTTGGGGATACAAGAATGAATAAGGAAGACACAGTGTCTGCCCTTGCACTGCTAGACCCTGGGGAAGCACAGAGCAGACACAAACAACAGTGACTCACTGTGACGCATGGTCCTGCAGAGCCAAGGCAGGAGCAGGCCAGGCAGGCTTGGGCTCAGCAGGGATGGGGAGGGAGCTACAGGCCAATGAAGCCCCAGGAACCAAGACGCAGAGAGCAGAGAGAAGGCCCCAGGGGTGGTTCCTGGAACACTGTGAAGGCTCAGGGGTAGCTGGGAGAGAGATCATTGCCTTACTGCAGGGTTCTTTCATACAGATGCTTGGACCTCACCTCAGACCGACTGACAGCCGAGTCCGTGGTCTGGGCAAGCATCTCAGCCTAAAGGTAGCCTTCCCTTCCTCCCCTACAGATGACCCTGAGGTACCACCAAAACACTGCTCATTCCAATTCTGCATAAGATAGAACTTTCCAGAAATGAAAACAGGCTCTGGTCCTAAATAGGGAAGAGGGCAAGAAAGGCAGACTTTTAACTCCTGACCCTACAGAAAGTCCCTGGCTCAGTTTATTGGTTATAGCTCCAGTCTCCGAGGGTAGCAGGCAGAAAATGCTCAAGACCAGGAAGTGAGACTTAGCTCCCTGAAGAAGCCACACAGAGCTGTGAGGGGGCCGTCTGAGATGGAGAGGGAAATTCCCTGTCGTGGGTGGTGGCTGCCAAAAAGAGCCACAAAGCCCTTCCAAGAGACGTAAAGAGGGAAGTCCCCAGTGTAAGCAGCATGACTGATCTGGAGCCAGTATCTGTCTCTGCCACCTTCAGTCTGGATGGCCAGGAGCCAAGTGCTCATGGCTCTTCCGTTCTGTGTCCTCTTCTGTCCTTCCTGGAAAGGAGGCTAACATGTGAGCACCTGGCTAGGCACGAATCACACACAGCAGGAGGGGTGTGTGAGGACCAGCATCTCTAGGACTGTCAGCCCCAGAGTTAGGGTCCTCGGGGAGTCATCTTAATGACCCAGGACAGCCACACCTATCAGTCCCAGCCACAGCCATCAGGAAGTAGGTGGCAGGAAGAGTTTCAAAACGAAGGAGGTATCACATGGGTCCCTATGCTGGGTCCAACGCTGGGCTTTGCTTCATCCTCACAGCAAGCCAGTCACTTGCAGGCCAGCACAGTGAGCATTTGCCCTAAGCTGCCTGGCCTGGCACTGCACATTCAGCCACCTCTCATGCCCACCCCACGAAGCAGGTTTGCTCTGTTATGATGGGGAAGGAAGCCAAGACCCAGGGAGGGCACCGCTGGTGGAAGGTCAGCAGCTATCGAGTGGCACACTGGGACCCACACATTGGGACTCGATCTGCACCAGCGCTCTCTCTCTCTCTCTGTTTGCTTTTGTCTTTCTTTCTTTCTTTCTTTCTTTCTTTCTTTCTTTCTTTCTTTCTTCCTTTCTTCCTTCCTTCCTTCTCTTTCTTTCTTCTTTCCTTCCTTCTCTTTCTTTCTTTCTTTCTTTCTTTCTTTCTTTCTTTCTTTCTTTCTTTCTTTCTTTCTTTCTTTCTTTTTTGATACTCAGGACCTTGCGCTTGCCAGGCAGGCACTCATGCCACTGAGCTATATCCCCGCCCCTGCACCAATGCTGTTTAAATGTGGAACCTGAAAAGAAAGTATGCAGCAGACCCCAGAGGCCTCCCGGGGGTGGGGGGACTGATTATCTCCAGTGTGCACCTCCTTCAGGCCTGGGAGGTGTGGCAGTGCCCAAGGACACAGCGTACGGTGTGAGCTTTCTCAGCATTTTGGGTTTCTTCAGCATTTTGTAAACAAATTAGTTTATCCAATGAAGTCACCAATCAGATCACCTACCACCTTTTCTTTTTTACTTCTTCAGGCTGTCTAGAGACTGACTGCATACCCTCTCTTGGTTGCTATTGGTCTCGAATCTGTCTTGGGAGGGGAGCCACTTGGGAAGCCGATCAGGCCAGGCTTGAGTCCTGAGTGACACCTATGACTCACAGAACAAATGGACCCTGTAGTGCTCCCATCTCCAGACCTGTACAGTGGGGCTGAGGCCACCTTCCCTGCAGGGGCCTTGGAAAGAGTTAGAAATCACCCAGACAACACTGCCCTCCACCTGTGGGGTTGGAGAGTGCCAGCTTGCCTCTTCCCATCATTTCTCTATATCTGTCCCATACCCCTGGCTCCAGTGTCCTCCACCAGGTTCTACAGCCTCGTCTCATCCTGAGCGTCATGATTTCCTGCTTCTCTCTGGAACCAACAGGGGTTATGGGCATCACTGCATGAGTGAGCCTCCCCCAAGTTTTAGGCTGGTGCATGTGGGGGTAGCATCAGGTTTGAAGTCTCAAGGACCACTCTGTGCCCTTTGCTGGTTGGGCAGCCCAGAGCGGATGGGCACACAGGATTGAAGTAGCATCCAGAGCAGCCACCACCCCAGTCACCATTGTCTCCAGGGATAGTCTGTTCCTTTCCCTGGGCCTCAGTGTGCCTGTCTGTACCAAGGGCCCTTTCTGCATACTTCTGTATAGGAAGAGGAGACCACTAAGTCCTTCCACTGCTAGAAGCCTGCGGCCCTCCTCTGCACCCAAGATCAAGGCCTCTGCCCTCTCTCCACCTGCCTGCTTTCTCTCATCAGAGCTGAGTTCAGAGTGAGCCAGGCCAGCCCAGAGCTAGCTGATGCCTTCTGTACTCACTGTTCCTCCTACTAAGATGGGGTTCCTTACTGTCCCTGTAGTCTGGCTCAGGGCTCTTGAACCCACTTCCTCATCTTGGCCAGAGTGCATTTCCAGAAGGCAGGAGCCCATGCTCTCGCAGAAGGCTGCCTTTCCGAAGTGTGGGCCGAAGTGTAACCGGCAGCTCTGGGAGAGTGAGTTTCAGCTGTGCCATGAGAGCTGGGCCCCATGGAAATGTGACAATGACCTTCATCTGGGACCATTTTCTGTCTCAGGTACTCGGCTGAGACTGGGCCCTCCACTGCCTCGTCTAACATTCTAGCAACCCTACAAGATAGACCTATCATTGTCACTATTCTGCAGAAGCAAAGCTGAAGTTCAGAGAGGACAAGTAAGTTACCCAAGGCCAGAGAGCTAGAAAGCCACAGAGCATAATGAGTGCCTCCGGGCAGCACGCTGGTGGCTGTGTGCACAGGGCCCCAAGGGACAGGGCACACCAGCTCACCCAGGGAATTAGCAAATGCCCGCTGGCCAGGACCCCCTAAGCTCCCCAGAAAGTCCAGTGATTAGGCTCACATCAGAACACAGAAACTTCAGACGTGGGGCCCTGGGCATCGGCCCTGAGAGGCTGACCCAGCCTGGACTCACCAGAGCTTGAGTATAGGTGACGGCCTCTAAGATCTCAGCAACAGTCTCGGTGTCCGTCTCCTGGAGCCCGCTGGCCTCTCCTGATGCCTACACAGAGACAGACCATGCCACATGCCGGGCAGGGAAAGCAGGTTACAGAGGAATGGGGCAACTGGGACCACAAGGAACCTACAGAGCGACTCCCACAGAGGAGCTGAGGCACGAGTCTATGTGTGCAGACATCAGGGGCAGAGTGGAGTTAAGAGGCAGCACGTGTACAGTAGGCCTGTCTGCTTATTCTTTTTGTTTCCTTCCACTATTTTTTGCTCAAACACTCTAACAGACCAACTGCTCTTTTGTCCACATTCCTGTCACATCCAACCTTTGCAAGACTGTCACTGGAATCCCACTTCAGGATCCCTTACATCCAAGCCATCTCGCTGTTACTTGATCTTTATAACCAGCCCCCTAGAGGCAGCATGCTATGGTGCTTGCTATGATGAACCAGTCTCTCATTCTTGGGCTATTAAGTGACATCTACTTCAATTAGAATGGCAGTGTACAGAAGAACGGCTCCAAGCTTCCCTTTAGCAGGTTTCCCACAAGTACCAGGCCAGGCCACAAGCCCTAGGACCAAACCTACCCCTGGGGGCTTTCCCAACACAATTGACAGCTTTTTAAAATAACACTAAATTAATGAGATTAACCCAGGTGTTGTTTCGGGGTTGGTACCACCCAAAGTACACCAGGGAAATGCCACCCTCTGCTTGCTTCCAGCTTTGGCAGCACATTCCCGTCTGCCTGGAAGGCTTTCCAGACATGATTTGCTTCAAGCTCCTCCTTCCTCTTCCTGCCCCCTGGCCTGCTGAGCTGCATTTGAGGACCTCCTGGAGTGCCAGCACTCAGCTCTGTCCCTGCTTTGGGTAAGTGAGGGTATGCCAGTAGCTAGAGGAAAGGGGGCAGTTTCCAGCTTCCCCTTTTATCTCCAGCATCCACCTAGGACTGTCACCCACCAGGCATGCTGTAAATCCTGGAGGGAAGGAAGGAGAGAGAAAGCCATCTTTTCCCTTGCCCACCCCTCTCCCAGCTTAGGCATTGATTCACTTGCCAGGCATAAAATGCTCTTAAATTTAGGTTTGTTTTTATAGAAATTTGCACCCAGAATAGCTTAGACTTATAACTCTGATTTTAGAATTCTGACACCCTTCTTGGCAGGAAGGCTGGAAGCCAGGCCACTGACTGCCATGGAAGAGCCTAACACATTATAAGACATACAACCCCTCCACCCGAGAGAGAGCTGAAGCTCTTTCTAAAAAAGTGGGGAAAAAAATAAAAACAAAAAACCAAAGCCTGAAATAGGCCTTGAGCCAGCACTGGCCAAGATGAGAGGGTGGAGCAACTGCACAACGTAGAAGGGGAAGAACCGCTGGGTACTGGCCATTCCCTGGCTGGCGGCTGCCAGGGCTGCAGGGCCGCTGTGGGGGCAGGGAGCTCACCGACGACTCCTGGGCTTCGCACAGCTCCTCTGGTGTCCTGGGGTCAGCATGGATGGTCAGCTGCTGTAAGGACCCCTGCAGAGAAGCAGAAAGCAGAGGAGCTATGGGGTATGTGGCTGCAGTGCAAACGCCAGGGGTAAGGGGGCACCTGTGTGACAGAGAGCAAATGAAAGGACAGGCCGGAGGCTGTGTGGCTGCTGCCACGACAGGAGAGCCACTCTATCTCCTGGCCCATTCCCTGTTCCGGGAAATCTCTGTGGAACACCAAGACAGGAGCCCCCTTAGTCAGAAGGGTGTGTGTAGGGCCCCCGGGCAGCAGCGCCTGCTGCAATGCAGGGCTCCCTCTCGAAGCAACAGACGGCCTCATCCCAAGCAGCACTGAAGCAGCCTCCCTGCCGCTACTCCCACCAACTCCCTAGACACCAGAGTAGTAGCTAAAATTCCCCCTGGACCCCACATCCTACATGTGCTCCAGTGCCTTCTACTGCCCCACAAATAACCACACACTCTGCCCCACAGCGTTGCCTGGTTTACCAAGGAGTACTGATCAGGAGACAGGGCCAGGAACACCTACAGTCACTTTGCCATCTGCTTTACAATGGCTCATTCACAAAAGCCCTTTCTGAGAGTGAAATCAGTTTTCTAATGTGGTGGTTCAGGGCACATTGCTCCAAAAGAGAGAGAGAAGTTACCTCTCACGTCAGTATTTGAGGTTTGTCTCCCTTAGTGGAAACTAGAAAAGTGCAACGGCCACCCATATCCAAGGATGCAATTAGACATGCTCTTTCTAAACCGTAGCCTGAAATGTGTAGTGTTGTTTTCCCATATCTCACTTGACTCTGTGAGTCTGCACTGTAGGCTCTCTTGTCTTGATGTCCACATAGGAAGGCAGAGCGCATCAGAGAATTCCTTCTCTAAGTCAGCAGGCTAAGTGGAAAAGGATGCGCAGGAACTGAGGCGCTTTGAGTTCCAGGCGCAGCGTGTGTCCCACCATAACACACACGCCTTTTTAAGGACATCAGAATAAGATAAGAGCAACAATAGTTGCTGGTATGTAGTGCACTGGGACTCTGTTCATTGGCTTCTCTGATCTGCCGGGAGTGGACTTGAACTTACAGTGAATCTGTCCAGCCCTGTGGCGCCCGCGCTGCCCACGAAGATCCCTGTGCTGGGCTCGAAAGTCAAGGGGCCGGAAGATCGCTGGAAGAGGACATGGCCGTGCTCCTCGCAGTCCTTCAGAAGGGTCACTTCCTCCCCCTGGACGATCACCACAAAGTGCATCCACCTGTTGGTCATCACAGGCACCGAGAAAACAGCAGCTTCATGGGACACTTGAGAGCCGGGCTCTGTGTAGTAGAGGATGACTCGCTGGTGGCCGTCCTCCACACCAGAGAGTCGCAGGCCCAGGTAAATGACCTTCTGAAAGGCATCAGTAACGGCAAAAAGCACCCCGCCTTGGGTGCTGCTAGGCTTGGCCAGGACACTGATGGCGAAGTCCCTGAAGAAGGTGGACGGGATGAGGATCCTAGCTGGGCGGCCAATGTTGGCACCAGGCCCAAAGCTATAAGCTGGGAAGCCACCATAGCCTGTGACGAAGGACACAGAGGAAGGCAGTGGGACACCGATGAGCTGTGTGAGGTCCAGGCGGTCTTGAGAGGTTGAGTCTGCAGGAAGGGAGAAAGAGAACAGGCTTCAGACGTCTATATTACCCAGCTCCTACATGGGAACAAACAACATTAAGGGAATGGGATCTCTCAGGAACCTGCTGAAGCTGGAGTTTTTTTTCTTTTTCCTTTGACACCAGGAATCAAACTCAGGAACCTGTGCTTGCCAGGCAGGTGCTTGTGCAGCTGAACTATATCCTTGACCCTGAAAGTGCACTTTCTAAGTTGCTGTTTTCAAACTTTTTTGGCAAAAAACCCCAATATGAAACTCATATACATTGTGATTCAATATGCACATGTGTAGATAAATATGTATCTGTAACACTGAAACAAATGCATCATAAAACACCATATTAACTTTCAATACTCAACATGCCCTCAGATATTTTCCCTAGCATTTTTCTAAGGTTTTTTTGTTTGTTTGTTTGTATTTGAGAGAAGGGTCTATAGGGAGTAAAGGGTCTCATTACTAGATTGGACTCATAGTTATTTGCCTATTTACAGCCTCCCAAGAGCTGGGATTACAGGTGCGTGCCAACAAGCCCATCTCAATTGTCATCTCAGTGCACCCCAGGGGAGGCAACGCTCCCCATCCCCCACCCCTGTGCCTGCTTGCAGGCATTTTAATCTGCTGAGCTAGGGAAACATTTACTAATCATTCCAGGAATAATCCTAGAATACATAATGTTCCTCTATGAACATGGAAACTTACTTTCCTACTTTAAAAACGGATAGGTTTGTTTTGATTTGTATTTAATGAAGTCAACTGTTTAACTGCCTCAGAGCATAGAACAAGACAAGCAGGGACAGGGGGAAATGTTCTGAGACCTCAGGAGAACTGAAGTTTGCATCATTCTAAAACAGATCGTCTTTGCTGTCCTCCCCCCTCTCCTCCTCTATTTTCTTCTTTGTCCTCCCAGGCACTTTCCCCAGCTTTTCACATACTTCAGCTGCCTTACTCTTCTCCACACCCCTAGGAGGTAAAATGGTTTTGTTCCCATTTTTCTTTGGAGAAAACTGAGATTCAGATTAACAAGGTAACTTCCATGCAGGATTCAGACTGGAACCCCGACCCGAGTCTGTACTCTTAGCCACCACACCTGCGGTTAAGGGAGGAGGATGTTGAGAGACATATACATCATGATCACACTCATCTAAGGGAATGTGTGCCTGTAGATGGTATATGTTGATTCCTCTTTGTTTCCCATCCCCCTCTCCTCCCTTCAACCACTCTTCCCCTCCTTATCACCATTCATGATTTTTATGCCAATTACGTATTGAAATAATTGGGAAATATTGGAATAATTGTTATTAAAATATTTTAAATAATATGAGAAACAAGCATGTGCCCCCACCCCACTTAAGAAAAGAATATCCATGAACCCAAGCTCTAGTAAGCTCCCTGTAGTCTACTCCACTGCCCTCACTCACACATCCCATCTTGGGACCCAAGTGCTTATCCTTCAGATGCATTTGTTTGTGTGTTTACTAAACAACTATGTGTCTCTCAAAGAATGAAAAACTATTTTTGCATGTTCCTAAACCTCAGAAATGTTGGTGTGCTGTATGAATTCTTCGGGCTCTTGCTTTGTGGTCTTATGTAATTCAGTATTGTGTGTTTTTAGATTTATTCTTACTGACACACTTGGCTCTGGGCTTTTCTTCTCTCAGTAGCCCTCTATGGTTTAAAACTGCCACAGTGGGTTGACTGACTTTCCTGATGGTGGAGAATGAGGTTTCTAGCACTTATCAACCAAATTGCTATGGGCTTCCTGATCTTTATCTCACCTGGGCAGGAAACTGTACCACCTCTACTTACCTTGAGCATGTAATCCCACTGCCTAGAGCTGGATTATCTATCAGACGATGTGAGTGTATGTACCTGACGTGGCTCTTAGTGCCCCTAGGCTGCTCTCCGAAGCACCTGGGCCCTGTAGGCCCACTATCCCCTACTCTTGCCAGCATTTAGGGAACATAGAGAGGTACCATTGGGGAGAGGTTCAGAGAGGAGCTTTGGCAATAGTGACAATGTTTATTTTTAAAACTAGGTTGGGAAATATTGGAATAATTGTTATTAAAATATTTTAAATAATATGAGAAACAAGCATGTGACATTTCAAAGAAGCATTTAGGGTACCATTCCTTATAACATTTCACAGAAAACATTTCAAAACAACTGAAAATGACTATTCTGTCTTCAAAAAAAAAGCAAATCTGTACATGTTAGTGTCCTGATTAGAAGCCCTTCACAGCTATCTGGGACCCTTGGGGGTGCAGACACCACCCTGACTTAAAAGGCCCTCTCTTTACCCCCAACACACCTGACACAGTCCCCACTGGCTGGCTCCAAGCTGCCTCAAGTCTTCCCACTTTATTTGGAATGTTTTCCACTCTGGTGTCCCCCCACCCCATCCCAGAGATTTTCTTCAATAACTACTGCAAATCATTGAAGACTCAGTGCAAATTCAAGCTCCCTGGAAGTCCCTTATTCCACCTCCCATCCCCATCCCCTCCAGCCCCTGGGGCTGCATTAGAAGCTCCCAGATGCACACTGGAGTTCTCCATCAGAGCCCCCAGCACAGCAAATGTCCCTGTTGGGTTCCTCATCTCTCTACTGGACAATGAGCGTAGGATTACACTCCTCATTTCTGTGTTCTCAGTATCGAGTCCATTGCCAAGGAATGCATGAATGAGTGAGTGAAAAACAAACTAATTGATGGATGGATGGATGGATAGATAGATGGATATATGAATGAAAAAAATCCAACCCCTCATTTTACAAAACATTACACTAAATAGAGGCAAAGTATCTGTTGCCAAGAACTAAAATTTGATTTTAACTCAATGCAAACTTAAAACAGAAACTAATTTTAAGTAATTTTCATTTAACACTCAAACCCTAGAAAATTTAAGTTGAAAGATTTATAAATCTGATTACATGGAAACAAAGTTCTGTCTAGCAAAAAAGAAACCAAAAGATAATTCTCAAAATGTCAAACAGAAATCAAAAAAATTTGTATTTAAAAAACATTATTTTATTTAAAAACATATTATTTTATTATATATATAATATATCACAGATAATAAAATCATTTTCCTAAATTTGCAAAGCAAATGAATAAACAAGAAAGCAACAATGCAGTAGAAAAATGGGTAAGACATTGGAAATTCTATGCACAAAACCAAAAATGGCTCTTATATGTGCACCCATGTTTATAGCAGCACAATTGCAATAACTAAAACTGAGAAACAACTCAAATGCCCATCAACCATGGAATGAGTAAAAAAGATACAGCATTTTTATGTAATAGGGTACTACTCAGCTATAAAAAAGGATAAACTTGAGGCTTTTATAGGTAAATGCATACAACTAGAGATCATGCTCATAAGTGAAATAAATCAAACTCTCATGTGTAAACATCTTGTCTCCCTAGTGTAAAAAACTAAAACTAAAACTAATATATCTGATGACTAACATAGCGATGCTATCAATCATTATTTCCTTGACAAGTTCAAGTTGAGCTTCATTTTGTATATCTATGTCTTATTATTTGAGCAACTACTTTAAAGATAACCATGTGCCATATATTAACCAC
>PVKN010022839.1:0-15010 GCA_004027915.1 Capromys pilorides | reverse complement strand
CTTGTGGGCAGATAGAGAGAGTGCAGAGAAGAGGTTCCTTTACAAAACCAACTCCAGGGAGCAGAGAACTGCAGTGGGGAAGGTGCCAGCTCATTCTGATAGAGACCTGCAAAGAGTCACTCGGAAGAAATGGGGTGTGGCTGCCTCCAGAAAGATAAGATGAAAGGGATCAAATCCAGTAAAGAATGACACCACCTTGAGTGTGGCCTTGACTGATGCCCAGTGCATCCTGGCCTAGCAAATAGATTGGGTGTGCAACAGGGAGCCAGGGTGGGCCGAAGGGGATGGGAGAGTGTGTTAGTGCAGTGGGACCTCGAGGCCACAGTGTGTTCAGCACCCGCCTGGATTTTCTGCTACTCTCATTTTGTCCTCATGGTTAGACTTCAAGGTCAGTGTGTTTATCCCCAATGAACAGATAAAGAAATTGAGGTCCCAAGAGGGTATGTGATTTGCCACAGTTTGGTCAGAGTCATTAGCAGAGCTGATGTTCACAACCACCTCTATGTCATTCCTGCCACCCCATGCACCTGATGGAGGAAAGTGTTGGGGTCTGGGGGCTTTGGAGGTTTCTGAGAAGAATGAAGAGGTGGAGAAGGCCAGAAAAATACATTAGTGGGCAAAGATAAGGAGTGATGGTAGTGGGAGCAAGGGGAATAGCAAGGGGGTGAAAAGCAGACTTGAGGTGGCTGACACACAGGTCAGTCAGACCTTGAGCTACACGCTCTCACAGAAGGTGTCCTAGAGACACCTTCGCCCTTGGCATGAGCCCTAGAGTTTGAATACTCCTAAACACTCTCTGAGCTTTGGGGACGAGGTGGACAACTTAGCAGAGATCAAGAGGCCTCTGTCCTGGTGTCACTTCTCTACCCTTAGTGGGCTCACTCCCTTCTGGGTCTTGGAGGGTTCTCCCCATCACGCACAGCTCCCAGCTGCTGACAGAAGCTTACCTTTCTGCAGCCTCCTGTTTGTCCCATTCTGGCTGTTGGGCCCAGATAGAGGGATCAAATGCACATTTCACATGCCCAATCATCAGGTACTTGTGACAATTCTCAAGACTGCACAAACTCTTCTTATTTCCAGGCCACACAGTAATAATTGTAAGAACAGGAATATGTATTGTGATTTCTTGTTTTAGGCACCTGCACTGAGAACTTCACATGTGGCATCTTGGGGGCTGGATCATAGGTCGCTTCAAAATGCCTTGATAAAGCACCCTATCGTAATCCCCCAGGGAGGGGCCCATTCAGAATTTTAAGTAGGGGAGAGTTTAGGAAGGCCCTGGTGGGAGTCACCGTGGAATAAGTAATGCTGCTGAAAACAATTAAGATCTGCAATTCAGCAGAAGGAAAGGTGTGGTGGGCAAGAACAGCCAAGCAGCCAAGAGTCAAATCAATAGAACTTGGGGATTCCCTCAGTGTGTGTGGTGAGGGAAAAGGTGGAATCCTGGGAATCATCAGCTTTGTCCCAGGTCCCATGTAGGGAGAAGGAAGCCTAAGAAGAGTGCCTTGGCCATTACGGGTGTCACTGAAGATGAGGAGACATCACATTTAACTTTGGGCGAAGGAGGTCTCAGCTACCACTTACCAACTTTTCATTCATTTGTCCACTTATGTACAGGCCTTTATTGAGGATCAGTGCTTTAGTTGGCATTCATCTACATGCTGGGGTTACAGAGCTTTGTCATTCACAATCTTGAGGGGTTGGTTATTCTCTAATAAAAGAGGACAAATATGTAAACCAGTGAATGATTTTGTGTCTTCAAATTTGCATGTCTGTCCTTCAGTAAGTGAAGGCACACATAAAGTATGACATATCTGGACAATAGAACATTATTTAATGCTGAAAGAAATGAGCTACCCAGCTCAGAGAACACAAAAGACACTTACTAAGTGCGTATTATGAAGTGAAAAGAGCCAGTCTGAAAATGCTGCACACTGCGTGAGTCTGACCACTGCACATTCTAAAAGAGCAAAACTATACAAACAGTAAGAAAAAGTCATAGTTTCCAGAAATAAGAAGGAAGGGATGAATAGGCAGAGCACAGAGGACTTTGAGGAAAGTGAAATTACTCTGTAAGGCACCATCATGAGCCATACATTTGTTAAAAGGTGACAACGATATTTCAGTGTAAGTTCATTAAGCATCACAAATGTGTCCCTCTGATGGGAATGCTGATAGTACAGGAGACTGTGCATGTGTGAGGCTGGGGACATATGAAAATTACCTCTACTTTTTTGCATAAGTTAGCAGTAGATCTAAAACTTCTCTAAAAACTAAAGCCTATGGAAACTAGTGTTACAAGATGCTAAGTTTGAACAGAATACTGAAGGTGTGAGTGGTAAGGAAGGGCTTCATTGTGGGGTTGACTTTTGACTTGAGAGAGAGAAGACATGGAGATATTGGGTCATGGTCTGTGGCTTGGCCACGGGCCATATGAGTGGTCATGATTTGGATTTCACCAGGCCACCACTGAACCCTGCAGCAGCCAAGGGAATCACAGAAGAGAGCTGGTGAAGAGACTGAGAGCTGGAAGCCAGCAGAGGAAAGGCTAGGTCTCCAAGGGAGGAGGAGAATGAGGACAGAGACACAGATGTCAGGAGAAGGCTAGAAATGGAGACAGCAGCTGTGGCTCCTTGACAGTAGCAGTGCACGTCTTGGGAATGAGGAAAATCTATAAACCTATAAGAGCCAATGGAAATCAATGGATCAGCACAGAGACCCACTAGGTCATCCAGAAGTGAAAGCTAGTTTGGGCCAGGATCACTGGGCAGTGGACTATTTTATAATGTCAATGAAATCTGAAATATGGATGTGTGGGTCAGAAGGGGGTTGGCCACAGAGGAAAATAAATGAGTTTCCAAAGAAAAGAAGGACAAGTTCTGTCCCAGGCTGTTTAGAAGAGAGGAAACCATAGTCTTTGGTCTCAGAAAAGTCTTTCCTTAGAAGGTATAGAGGTCTCAAGTCATAAAACTTTGTTTTCAGTCCCAAAGGCAAGACCATCTCAAGGACAAGAGGGGAGGATGCAGCAGCTGGAGGTGGCTGCAGTCTCCACATGCCACCAGCCTCTGTCATCTGAGTGAGTTCACCCAGAAGCCTTCTAGCCCCCACATAGTTTCCCTCTTAAGATGCCAGGGTGTGAACCTGGCCCTTCCCAGCACAGGCCCTGAATCTGGAATCTAGATATCTACCTCCAGCTACTCAGCAGGCCCCTAGGAGCCCCTCTCCGGCACTGCAGTGGCATAAGGAATCTTTGCCTCTTGCTTCACCAAATCTGCCAATCCACTACTATCTGGTTACTGGCCTCGTGGAGGCATTTTTCTCATGCCCACCACAGCCAAAACCTCTTTCCATAATCTGCACCTCCTGCTCACTGTCGTAATACTCTTTCCCCACACTTCTCCCAGACCAGCCACATCTGCAGATATGTAGGCTCTGGAATAACCTGTCTTTTAAAACTCCACAGGCCAGACATCTGCCTGCGTATGTTGTTCCATTTCCATGCTGTTCACAACAAGGAATATCAAGCAATTGTCTTCAGTTACCAAAACCACTTCTCTACCTTGGGTTCTTGCCTTGACCTGTTCTGCCCGGGCTCCTACTTTCCCCTGTTCGTATCAAGACTTCACACACTCCTTATTTTTTTAGATGCAACAGTTGCTTCTCGTTGGCACTTGACCTGGTAACCCTTCCCTCTTGTTTGTTTATTATCTATTTATATCACAGGTGCTAGGGATCAAACATAGAGTTCAAGGGCTAACCAGATAGCTCATTGAACTAAAGCACCTGCTCAGGCAGAGTGCACCAGCCAGGATCTGATCCCTAAAGTGCTGTGGGATGCTGAGAGAGTGACTGAGACTGGGCATGGAGGCACATGCCTGTAATCTCAGCACTTGGGAAGCTGAAAACAGAAAGGATCACTACAAGTCCAATCTGTATTGTGAGACTCTGTACTAAATACATTAAAAAAACAGAACAAGCCTCAGAGCCCAAGTTCACTGAACAACCATTCCACCACAGAGCCACACTCCCAACCTCTTCCTTTAGGAAGATCCTCCCTTGGCTCCTGGAACACTCTCTTTCCCTGGCTCCCTTCTTCTTCACGGCCTCTCTTCAGACTCTCTGAAGACTCCTCACTCTCTATTGGTGAGGGATCTATAGCCTTCCAGGTTGTGCCTTCAACCTTGACCTTTGTCTGGTCCCAGAATCACCTGCTGCTCTGCACAGTTGACAGTGTTCTGTGGGTGTCTCTTGGTCTCTTCGAGAGCACATAGGAAAATCCCAATTCTTAATTTCCTCTCCAAGGTTGCCTGGGAGATGGCACCTCCATTCCCATGACCCCAGAGTTGCCTGATTCTTCCCATGCTGTCCTCACCAACAACCAGGCCAGCTATAAGTTCCACCAGTTCTCCATGGAAGTTATATTCTGGCTGTCTGACTCTGCCTGCTTCCAATGTTATTCTCTGTGGTGGACACTGCTGTGCCTGACCATTCATATATACTTGCCCCCTACCCTATGCCTTGGGTCCTTCCCCTCAGATTAGGAACCCCCATGCCTTAGGTTCTGCCCCACCCCATGCCTGTTCCTCACATCCAGTGTGTGATGGATTCTGTAGGATGAAAGCTCAGCCTCCTCTGGACTTGGAAGAGCTTTCAGGGTTTTTCCCACCTGTGGGGCTTCTCTGGAGGTAGATCTACTGTAAATTGATCACATTTGACTCATTCTTCCCCTTCTTGTTGTCCTCGCTCCCCATAGGCACTGTTCTGGAGGGTGCTTTTCAGTAAGTTGCTTGCACATAAATCACAGTAGTGAAGAGCCTAGCTCTTGAGAGAACTGACCTAGTCAAGGTAGCCTTGATTCTTCCCTCACACCACTACAATGGCCATTCAGCAAGTCTCTCTGATTTCGCCTTTGCAAAAATTATCTACTTTCTACCTAGAAACAAGAGCTAGCCTCATAAAACAAAAATCAGATGAATGACTTCCTTGCTTTAACCCTTTACTGCTTTAAAATCCCAACTCCCAGCACAGTCTGCAGTCCCCACGTGGTCTGCCCCAGCTGTGTCTCTGACCTTGTGTCTTCCCACTATCTGCTTGCTCAACTCCACTCCAGCCACACTGACCTTCTATCTGATCCTTATGCCCTGAGAATTTTCTCACTTGATAGCCTTTGCTTTGGCTGTTCTCAGAGGATTACAGTGCACTTGTTCCAGATCTTTCCCTGACTAGGACACTAGCTTAAAGGCCACCTCTCTAGAGAAAGCCTTCTCTAGCCACCTGGTTCAGTCAGTCCCTTTGTGTAACATTTCTGTCACTTCATTCTTCCTTATTACCTTCATAATCTGGGTCATCTTGAAATCTCATTGTTGATTCATTGTCTTATTTTGATCTGCTTCCGTGCCTAGAATGGAATCCTTGCTGATAACAGGGGCTGTGCCCCTATTCCTAAGTGAGTTGGGGCTATGTCTACATTCTCCAGAAGTGTGCAAGCCTGGAAATGGGCAGGAAAATCAGTCAGCATAACCAGGAATCAGCTTGTGAGGGTTTGCACACTCTTGGGTCTTCCTGGGGAGGCTTCCTGGGGGAGGCTTAGTTTCAATAGGAATCCCCTCTGAACAAACAAAGTTTCTCCAGTCATCAGTATCAAAGGTCACAGAGAAGTCAAGTGCAGGAAGACCCATGCCATCCATCAGGTTTAGTAACAAGGGGTGATCAGTGACCTTCAGCACAGCTTCAGTGGAGTAGAGAAGCCTGAGGAATTAAATTGCAGCAAAACGGGAATGAGCTGAAGGGTAGGAAGTAAATACAGAGAACACTTGGAAGATATTTGTCAGCAGTGGAAAGTAAAGAGGGTTTGCCATTTCTGTCAATTTTTCGAGCTGATCTTTGCTTGTATAACCTCGGGGAAAGAGCTCATTTGCGACCACCACAAGCACCAGCTAACAGTCACAGGCTGCTAGTTGTGCCCGCTCTCTTCTAAGCTCTTCCTCTGTGTGTTCATTTTCTATTACTGTGTAACAAATTACTACCAATTTAGTAGCTTAGAACAGTGTCCATCTATTCTCTCACATCTCAGCAGGCACAGCAACAACTCACTGGCATCTACTGCATAGGGTCTCACAGGCTGCCATCCCCATGCCTGTGGCACTGGCTTCTCATTTAGAGCCTCCGAGGGGACAAATTCATTTCTCAGCTCATTCTGATTATTGGCAGGACTCACTTCCTGAGGTCATAGCACTGAGGGCCCTGGCTTCTTTCTGGTGGTTTCCCAGAGCTTCCCTATGGCCAGAAAGTTCAACCAGAAATCCTACAGGTCACTTGAAGTTCCTGCTGGCCACATACAGTCCAGAACAAGGCCATAACATGTTCATGTATTTCATCAAGGAAGGAAGGAGAGTATCTCCAGGATGCTAAAATGGAGTCTTCCGTAATGTGACAGAATTGTAGAATGATATGTCTGGACCTTTGGTAAGAAGCATGACCCAGGTCCCAATCACACTCAAGGGGAGAGGGTTGCCCAAAGGCCTGAGCAGCAAGAGGTGGTGTCACCAGGACTCCTTGGTCTGCTCACATGCGTGCAACTCTCTTAATGTCACAACACTGTGTGTGAGGTCTCATTATTCTCCCCATGTTCTTTGGGAAAGTGCTTGTGATGAGAGAGAGAAGGGGTGGCTAGGGAGCAAGACTCCCAGGGCAACAATGAAGGGAAGAATTCGGAACCCAAGTAAGAATTCTAAGGAGAGAAATACCTTACCATAGAAGCTAGAAAGAGAGTTGCAAGAATGCAGATTAGCTTGTAAAATTGGGGTAACACCCTACATATGTACCCAAGAGAAAGAGAAATGCATGTCCACCCAGAGACTCATACACAAACGTAAGGCAGCATTATCCATCAGAGCCAAAATGTGGAAACAACCCAAATGTCTATCAACTGGTGAACAGATAGGCTGAATGCGTTATAGTCATCAAATCCCACAGTAGAAAGGAAGCAACTCTTGATATGGGCTACTTGGAGGAGCTTCAAAACCATTCTACTAAATGAAAGAAGTAGACACAAAAGGCTGCATATTGCACGATTGCAATTATATGAAATGTCCAGAAAAGGGAGATCTCTAGAGGCAGAGAACAGATTAACAGTTTCCTGAGCCTTCCGGTGGGAATGAGGGTGACTGCAGTTGGATTGCTTTCTCTTTAAAGTGATGGGAATGTTTGAAGATCCACTGTGGCAATGGTTGTACAATGCTGTCAATACACTAAAAACCACTGAATTGTATGCTTCAGATGAACAAATTTTATGGTATGTAAATGACAAGTTGTAAAGTGGTTTTAAAGTTCTTGAGCAATAAGTTGACAGGCTACTTTCCATCTCTGCAGTTGGGGTTTTTCTCTTAGCAGAGCTAAAAATCATATACTGAGACTAAGGAGTGCAGTGAGAGAATGGGGTGTGAACTTTGTAGAGAGGGGACGAGGGCTGTAAAGCAATGCAGGAACACTGATGAAGCTGACAGGTAGAAGGCCATGCTGGCTGAGCTAAGGGTCCAGTCCAGAATGGAGACTATGAATTATCTACAGAATAATATTATTCATTTATGCTCCTCTCAGAAATCCAAGTGCCTATGCAGGAAAGTAAATAAATCAAAGAACATTTGGATTAAAACAGACTTAGATTTCTGTTGGGTAGATGGAGTAAAAGAGGCAAGGAAGTCGAGAGCATTGGCAGGAATGGGGTCCACATCATGACGCACCTCTATGGAAGTCACCAATGCTGGGATGCTGGGGTGTAGCCTCTGGACATAGCAGAGTTCCCAAGTTACCAGCTAGGCTCAACTAGTGGGAGTGAGGGGCTGGGCATACAGGCAGGTGGATTCTATATATGCAGGACTCTTTGCCCTTCTTCCCTCAACTGGCGCGGTCCTTCTGGAAGTAAGGTACCCAGGCCGAGCCTATGTTCTGTGGCCAGAGTGCAGGGCAAAACACATGGCTCCTCCTTTAAGAACAGTGTTCTGTGTCAGCAGTCAGGTTTTATAATCTTTTGCAGCTTGGAGCAGTGGTCAAGAGCAGAGGTTCTACAGTCAAAACATCAGTCTTTCAATCCTGTGTCTGCTACCTCCTAGGTATGAACCTCGGAAAAGTCACTTCAATACTCTCAGCATTAGTGCAAATACTCTCTCATGGGCAAATAGGGACAATGAGAAGATAGCTCTTTTAGGTCATTTTGAAAGTCCAGTGGAACTCTGCTGGGAAGCCTGAGACAGAGCCTAGTGGGAGGAGCCCTCTGCACACGCTCACTGTCACCAGTGGTGCAGGACTGACTGATACTGAGCTCACTTTTCACCCACAGCCCTACAGCTATGCGACAAGGGCTGCCATCAGCCAGCACTTGGGTTTGGGACCCAAGGGCAAACTTGCACATTTATTTCTATGACATTTCATATTGTAAATCTCAGCCTCTTGGTCCAGCCTAAGGATGTCTGTTTGATCCCAGCTCCTTGGCAACAGCTCCTCAACCTCCTGCAGCTGTGTACTGTCCTGTTTGCAAGCAGGTACCTTTGCCCTGCCCAAAGTCACCTAGAAATCTCAGCTCCTTTGTCCCAGGAGTCTGTGGCTGGGGCCCTTGATCATTCACTCAAGAAAGGAAAATACAAAAATACACAAGCCAGTGGGGGTGGGGGCATCTCTAATGTCTGGTGGTTTCCTGGGGCTCAGAGTCTCCTGTTCTTGGTCACCAGGGCCCCTCTGACAGCAGAGGCAATGTCTCCCCAGCTTCCCTGCAGGAGGATCATCCACTCACGCTCTGAATCCCATGAGAAGGAGGGTCGATACTTTCTGTGTCTCCCAGAGACAGAGCGCACATTCCTGTAGGACTATTGACCGCTTTGCCATTCTCTCCCGTCTTCCATACTTCATTTGTGAAAAGAACTGTAATTACCCTCGAGGAGTCATTGGAGGAAAAGTGTACAAATTGAAAAGGACTCGAAATGGGCACCTCTGGCTGTGCAGAAAACTCTTTCCATATTGAACCCTTCTCTCCCAGCCTGTGCCCTCCCAGTTGCCTGAATCTTGGATTTCTGCTGCAGACCCTGGCAGGCTTTGTGCCCACCCTGACAATCGGTGTTTGACACAGAGAGCAGCGAGATTAATGAAAGACCCAGCTTTCCATTCCTTCCTTCAAGGGCTAACTACTTTCTTTTCAACTCCTCCTGCTAAATAGCTTGGACAATTAATAAAGCTTCAGTTGTACTTCAGTTTTTCTCTCTTTTCTTTCCACACAGTTGGTTGTTTACACTGCCTCAACCTAATCATCCAGTGGCCTTGTTATTCAGTCCAGGGACTTCTCTCTTGCCAAGTGTGGAGTGTTCTGGGATTTGGAGATGAAAAGATCCCTGTTAAGGGGGAGTAGCTGAGGACAAGATGTTGAAAGCTTTGCCCCAAACCTTGCCAGCTGACCCTTGGTTGGGGTCACCCCAAGCTAGCTCTCCTTCAGCTGGCACATTTTGACTTCTAGCCCATTCTGACTTAAGACTTGTATCTGAAAGGGTTTCAAGTATTGTTTTTATTTTCATATTTTGCACAGATTTCTTGACAGAATTTCAGATATTAGATTTTCAGGTTAGGATTCTCAGCCTGCATTAGACTCTTAGAGTTGCCATCACAAACCTAGTGGCTTGCCATAGAAAGTTATTCTGTGGGAACCAAAATCGAAATACCAGAAGGGTTGGTTCCTTCTAGTGGCTCAGAGGAGGAATCTACATGGGTCTGTCCTTGTCCCTGGTGGCCAATGGCCATCCTATGTAACTCCAGTCCCTGCTTCCATCTCCCCTTGGCTTTCTCTTTCTGTGTCTCTGTGTCTCCTTCTGTGACTCTTATAAGGATACGTGTTGTTGAATGTAGAGCCCACCTAGGATGAGGACCTTATCTCCAGCTCATTACCTCAATTACATTTGTGAACTATTCCAAGTATTCACATTGCGAGCTTCTTTGGAGGGACACAATTCGCACAGTTGTAGCACACAACATGTGTGTGCCCTTGGATCTCAGAGTGCAGGCTGCTTTGGGTTCCCGTGCTTAGCTCAGTCTTAGAGCAGAGCATCATCTTCCTGGGCCTGCGGCAGCAATGGGGTCAGGGTGGGCAGCAAGAGGGGCAGCCCTGGGGGAGGTGGAGAGGGAGAGGTGTAGTGACTGCGGCAGCGGTAGGGGCCAAGGTGGGCTCCTACCACTCACTGCTCTTTGGCTGCCTGCCCAGCATAAAGGAACCCTCAGATACCAGCTGGGGCTTGCAAAAGTTGCTCAGAACCCCCTGCTCTCAACCTATTCCCTCTTCACTGTGCCCCTCCTCCTCTGAACTCTCAATTCAGAATTCAACCTGGCCTAACCCCTCTCTTGGGTCATAACATTGGACTTTCATCATCCCGCCCATAGACCTGTTGAGTTTCCTCCTCAGCCCTAGGTGCTCCTTCTGTCTTGCACAACAACCCTAACATTAGAAGCATCTGTTTATAGTTGGCATTTTGGGCTGAGACCCAAACACTTGCTATACACTAGTTCATTTAAGCTTCACCACAGCCCTACATGGAAGGTGCCATTACTACCTCCCTATTTTATAGATGAGGAAGCTGAGGCACAGAGAGCCCACTAATTTGCTTATGACAGTTTCTCCACCTTGCTGCCTCAACATTTGGGCCTGTGTATTGTTGTTATGGTGACATCTGGGTGCATGGTAGGGTGTGGAGCTTTATCCCTGGCCCCCTCCTACATGCCATAGTGAGGGTGCCCTTTGCACTTTTCTGTTGTCACAATAAAAAATGTCACCAGGTATTGTCCAATGTCCCCACTGGAGGATGGGAAACAAAGTTACCCTCAGTGGAGAGCCACCAGTTTTGGGTCACATACAGTGAATGGCAAGCCAGGCTGACAGCCCAGTGGCTACATTTGTCCACCTCTGTCCGAGCCTCCCCTCAGCTCAACTCTAGCTGGCACTGAAGTCCAAGGTCAAATGTACCTTAGGCATGGTAGAATACAGGTCTACCTAGGCTTTCATTTAACCCCACAGCAGACCAGCTGAGCAGCTAAGGCCAGTGCACACTTTTGGGCCAGCATGGGGCTCTTTCCCTTGGAAGCTCTTGCTGTGGTCAGGTCAGTATTTGGGCCTGAAGATCACAGCTGCATGTATGCCACGACCCTGGTTTCATAGGCCAACACTGAATTCTCCCTGACCTCCTCTCCCCACTGGTGGGGAATAGGGACTCATCTGATAGTGTTGTCCTAGATCTCAACCTGCCTTCTTGAGGACCTGTGAGGTTGCACTGTGCTCACAGGATGGGGAAGGGGTGACTCCTCAAGTTCCTTCCAACCTGGCTTGTGCTGATTCTAGAAACAGCGAGGGGCTTTGGTGTCTATGGACAGGGGTAATACCATGCCGAGTTAATGCTCCTGCTCGTCACGGCTTGCTGCTCCTGGCTCAGGTCCACCTCTTTGTTCTCTGTCCACAAAGGAGAAAGGCAGGGATTAAACTAGAGGAGTCAGAGCGGGTTATCAGATTCCCTCCCTCCTGATCTCCCGTTCCTTTTCCTCCTGTCTTTCTGCTCTCCACCTCTCTCTCTGTCCTGTCTCTCTCTCACACACACATCCATGTGTGTACAGCGATTGTGAAAAGCCATGCATTTCTTTACCAAAAGCTCTTCTACACCTGATGCCATAATGAACAAGAAAGGACTGATCATGTCATTCTCTGGGGAAACATACCTGCTCTTTCTGAACATACAGTGTCTCCGAGGCACTAGCTGCTTTTCATCGCCTGCTATAATCGCTCGTTTTTTATTGGCACATAAAAGGGCTTCCTGTAAAACATATTAAAGCTTCCAATTCTGAATGAAAAGCACTTGATGTAAAATCTCCCCATGAACAGGAGCCACAGTAGAGGTGGGGATGATGGCATCTTCCCTGTGTGAAAGGGACAGGGAGCACTCATGGGGGCCGAGTTCCACCTCTCCAAGGAATCAGGCCAAGCAAAGCATCCCAGTGAGGGACACAGCCTGATCAGACCCTCCTGGACTCCAGGTGTTTGCAGCATTCAGAACTGAGCCAGGAGACCCAGAGCCCTAGGCAGACATGATACTAGGCTTCCAGGTGCCTGTTTTATTATTTTTGTCTGAATCTTCAAATTCAGATGATTCAGAAAAAAAACCTGTTATTACCTTCTTATATAAACAAACATGGCAATATTGAAGAGTAGAATACAAAAGATAGATGCTTTTTTTAAATTAAAATACAAGATTTCAGAGGAAGAGCCTGGCTGTGCCTTCTAGCAGGCTTGGTTAGCAGTGAAGTTTGAGCAGCACTAATGGTTTGAACCAAGGCCTTATTCCTCAGTATGACACCCTGAATCCTTTCTAGGGGAGCTCTACAGATGGGGTAGAAAAGGCCACCCACCTGGAACACAGGACAGAATGCAGGACAAAGGCCTGCGTACCTAACACCCTGGCTCAGCTGCCCGCTCCCGCTGGGGGGTCCTCATGCCCTCCCACTCCCAACAGGCCCTTCACTGCCCCTCCTCACCTCAGGCAACTTCAGTTCATCCCTTTAATCCTGGAGCCAAGAACATTCCTCTATGAAGTGACCCTAACCCCTCCCCCAGAGTTCATCCCACCTCCCTCATGCCATCCACATGATCCAATCACTCTTCTATCATAAGTGTAATTTTATGGCTAGATTCCTATCTCCTGCATGAAGTAGCAATATCTCTGAGGCAGGGATCAGCCCTGAGTATTTTTGCATTGTAGGCACTTGACACTTAATAGTTGAACAATAGACCAAATTAGCTAAGTGAAATTCAGATGCAAGATTTGAGACAAAGTAAAAAAGTAAGAGGGTAAGCAGGGTTTGACTACTGTCTGAGTCTGTCTTGTTGCTAACCCTAATCCTAGCCCAGGAAACTTATAAGAAAAAGAAGTTTATGGCTCATGGCTCCTGAGGCAGCAAAGTGCAAAGCATGGTGTCCCGCACCTGCTTAGCTCCTGAAGGGCCTCCTTGCTCCTCCATCACTTAGCAGAAGGCATCTCACAGCAGGACAGAGTCACGTGTGCCAGCACAATTCTCTGCTCCTTTTCTTATAAAGCCACTAATGCCATCGTGACATCATTTGTCATTACCTCCCAAAGGTTCCACCTCTAAGTGACACTAACATATGTCTTTGGAGATGGAGCTTCCAGCATATGAAGGTTGGAAGTCACATTCAAACCCAGCAACTGTGAAGACTCTGTTCTGCATGTTCATGGTGTGGTGACAGCGCTCAGGCCTGGGACTTGGACCTGGAGTTAGAGCCACCTCTGTAAAGCCAAACAAGACCCAGGGCAGCTTCAGTTCCTTCATAGATGCTTTATTCTGAATTTCACAATAAAATAGACATCTGGAGCCATGCGTCTTGCCCAGGTGTAAGAGGGCGTCCCTGGCCCCAGCCTCATGCCCTCAGACCACAGGGCCTGGGCCACCTTCTCCTCGTGGATCCTTGCTGAGCAGAGCACAAGACCAGCTCCATCCTCCCTCTGCTGGACAGATGGCCACAGAGCCTGTGCACAGACAGCAGGAGCAGGGCCAGACCTGTGAGGTTTGAGAAGAGCGGAGCAGGTGGCTTGCTTGTCTTGTGTTCCTGGCCTTGCATGACCAAGGTTCCCAGACACACTAATGAAAGACTAAAACCCTTCCGGATGTATGAAAGGCTGCCAAGGTCAGGCCACTGGGCTCATCAGCACTCCCCTCAGACCAGCAACAGAGACCACTTCTGGTTTCTTTAAGAGTGATCTGGTTGATCATAATGAGTCAAGTGGCCTGGAACTGGCAGGCTTTCAGGGCCTAGGCCTGTGGGCTGCTTCCAGATTATGGCATGTTCTTGGTCCTCTTCTCTCTAAGTTTGTCCTCCCCTCACCAAACAGCCTCTTCACACCCTGTGCTGTGGTCCTTGCTGCACAAAGTGAGGCTACTACAGCAGCAGTGGCAGCAGCAGGGTGCCCCAAGACCTGTGTGTCACCCTCAGATCTCTAGATGACTCTAATGCACATGTGTGAGAATCTTCTCTGCACACTCCCAAGCTCACAGCACATGTAGTGCTGACTCTCTGCAGTTCTCCACCCCACAGCTTCCTTCACTCCTGGCCTCTTTGTTCCTTGTCCTGCTCCTAGGCCAGAGTCTGACTGACCATGCTGTTTTGGACTCTGAGTTCCTGGTGCACCTACTCTAAAGTCTGGCACTAAACCGCATAAGGCAGCTGTGTCCAATAGAGTCCTGTGGTACACAACGTGGTCCCAGGATGTGGGTAGCTAAGTGCTGGAACAATGTGGGACAGGCCTTGAAACTTAATTCTTTTTTCTTTTTCTTTTAAAGAGAAAAAGAAAATCCAGTAAGAACGTTACAGAATTTCAAAGCAAAATTAGGAAATTAACAATGGTTATTATATTGCATATTGTTATCTTCAAAGTAGCTGCTCAGATTACCAGATACAGGCATGCAAAATTGATCAAACAATATTGAACCTTAATCTTTGCTTTCAAGTTGTTGCCTCACTCTACTCATGCTGACCCTGCTCAAACTGGTACAATGAACATCCTGCCCTTCACACTCTCCAACTCTCTGTCTTCCTCTCAAGCTTGGGAGCATCCACAAGTCCCTAGGCGTTCTAGCACCCTGCTGCTCTCTGCATGCCAACAGCCCAGGAGGTCGGTAGCCAGGCTCGGTTTCTCCCAGCGGGGTGAGAAATCAGTCTCAGAAGGGAAAACTGGCTTATCCACTCACCCACAGCAGCAGTGTCCAGACTCAGGCCCAGAGCCCCTGACTTGGCGTCCAGGGCTCCTACCTCACCGCTTGGCTGCAGCCTCCCACCTCAGGGTGCCTAGTCCCAGCTTAAGCAGACAGTGTGTGGTTACAGCTTTGCCATCCAGGGAAGCCACACTATAAAGCGATGACCTAGTACACAAAGTTAGCAGAAGCCCGATATAGCTTCTACTTACTACCAGTATGAACA
>PVKN010022838.1:0-15013 GCA_004027915.1 Capromys pilorides | reverse complement strand
GGTTGGGTCCTAGTCTGGCCGCGAGCCGGGCCGTGGGAGGGAGACAAGCTGTGGCTCCTGATTATAAATGCAGCTTCTGCTGCCCCCGTGACAGCGCGACAGGGAGAAGGGGATAAAGGAGGTGGAGGCTGGCAGGGAGGCGAGGAGCGTGGACGAAGCAAAGGTCAAAGGGATGGGGGTCCCCGGAGGCCGCTAACTCCTAAGAGTGGCGGAGCGCTGAGGTCTGGGGGAATCCCTGGAGGGTGTCTCTTGAGCGCAGAGAGAAGGGTCGGTGGGCCGCAGACTGAGACACCCCCGCCCGCGCCACCTGCAGAAGGTGGGGGACCGGAGGGACGGCGGGGCCGGGAGGTCTGACACACTCCACATCCCCTAGATACACCCCCTTCTGATCCGGGACCGGAGGAGCGAGTCCAGCCGCAACAAACTGCTGAGACGCACGGTCTCCGTGCCGGTGGAGGGGCGGCCCCACGGCGAGCATGGTACGGCGGCCGCGAAGGCTCGCGCACGGGGGCGGGGCGAGGCGGGGCGGGGCGGGGTGGGGCGGGGCGGAGGCGGAGGCGGAGGGGCCGGGCTGCATCCTGAGGGGCGGCGGCGCCCTCGTCTGGACAGTGGAGCTGGAAGCGGCCGGGTGTCCGAGGCCCCTGCGCGTCCTTGCTCCGCTCCGCTCCCCTTTTCCTCTCCAGCAGCGAAGTTTGACTGTTTTCCCGGTGCTTGTAAAAATAGTCTCCTTAGATCTGCAGCATCCTGTCCGAGTGTGCCTGCCCATGCCCCTCCCCGGGCTCGGTCTGGAATCTTGGGGCAAGCGACCTAGTTCCCTGCGCTCCCCCAGACCTCTGTCCCACCCCTGTGCTCGTGAGGCCCCTCCCTCTTCTCTTGCCCCCTTTTTCTTCTTCTCGTCAATTGCTTCTATTTTCTGCATCATCTCGCCCCCTTGCTTTTTCCTGTCGGATTCCTCTTTTCCTCTGCACCCCTCTTGAGCCACCGTCCCTCTCCGGGTCCCCAGTGGAACGCCTGCAGACCCCCGTCGCTTTGCTCGCTGTCTGTAGAGCTCTCCGCTCAGTCTGTCTCTCCAGCTCTCTCCCTCTCTCCATCTGTCTCTTCCCCTCCCTCCCCCTTTCTGCCCCCACCCCCCTCTTTAGTCATTTAAAAAAAGATTTTTGTCTTCCTGAGAAGTTCGCTTAAAAGGGTTTCCATGGGAACAGTGAGGGAGATGAAGGCAGAGAACAGAGATCTGCAGCCAAGGTGCAGAGAGACGCCCTCGGTCCCGGAAACCCCCTCGCCACTGTCCCCTTCCTCTGCATTTCTCCCAAGATCTGGGGTCCAGTCCCCCATTCCCTACAGCCCCAGGTTGACCCTTTTCTCCTACCAGCCCCACAAACCTTCAGGGATCCAGGCTTGCAGTTTCTCCCTTAGCCAGTGGCCTGTCCCCAAACATGTTCCCTCAGTCGCCTTATGATGGGTCCAGGTCTCACGGCCCTTGGGGCCAGCTCTGGACCTTGGGTAGGTGGTCAGGGATGTGTGACATTGTCATGGAAACCTCTGACAGTGAGAAATTGTCGGTAACAGCTCTCTGAGGCCAAGCCTGGTGGTGATGATGGTGATGGTGGATAGAGACTGTAATAATGCCTGTCACATCCGTGTGCGCGCGCGCGCGTACACCTGTGTGCCCAGGGCAGAATGGTCACATGCTCATAGAGCACGTTTACTGTGTGGCCTGTGCTTGGCTGCTCTGCCCACGTATTTTCCATCGTTTTCTGTTCCCTGCTATCACAGTCTGGGGTCTCTGGCATGGGTCTCCTGCGACCGGCGTTGGGTTGTAGGGTTGTGTGTGGAAGTGGAGGTTGCTAGATGGGGCTGCAGTAGGGACTGGGAGGAGAGAGGTGGAAATACAGATGTCGGTATATAGGAACATAGATACGTAGGTATATACACGTGTAGATAGGTAGGTAGATGATAGGCGTGTGGCGACAGGGTTTCTGAGAGTGAATAGCCGGCGGGGGCCTGCAAAGGGACCTGTAGTGTGCCGAGGGCATAGAGCATGTGCAGGGAACATGGGGGTGGTCGAGGCCGTGGGGGATCGGGTCTGCGAAGGTGTCCGCCGAAAGAGGTGGTGGCCTCTCCAGCCCGGGAGAGGTCGCCGGACCTTCGAGGGGCCCTGGAATCCAGGGCTCCTCCTCTGCTGGGTGGAGCCGCGAACCCCTATTCCCTCCGCGGTTTTATTTGGGGGGGGGGGTCCTGTTCGGGAGGAATGGTGGGAGGCCTGGGTAGTTTTAGGGGTCCCCTTGTCCCCCTCCCCCGTCTCTCTTGCGCTGTCTCCGGGCGACGGGGCTCGTGACAGAGGCGGCCACGGCAGCAGCGGTCGCCTAGCAACGGCGGCGGGGCCGGGGCAACGGCGGCAGCGGCGGGAGCGGCGGCGGAGGGAGCCGTTCCCGCGGCCGTCACCGCGCGGCCGTCCCGGCCGTCCCGGGCCCCGCCGTCCCCTACCGCACCGGGCGGTGCAGCCGGGCCGCACCGCCCCCTCTCCTCCGCGCCCGCCCCTCCCCCGCGCAGGGGCGGGGCCCTTCCCCCACCGGGGACACCCTCGACCCCCCCGGGGGGCGGTGCGAGGTAAGGGCGGGGCCGGACGGACCAGGAGCGCGCGTGGGGGGGCCGCGCGCGCGTGGGGCGGGGGCGCGCGTGTGCGTGGGCGCGGGGAGGGGGTGGGGAAGCCGCGGCGGCGGCGGCGGCGGCGGCAGCTGCTCCCTCCGCATGTTCTCGCTGCATCTTCCGAGTGGGGGCAGTTATGGTAACCGGAGGGGGGGCATCGGAGGTCGGGGGTCCGCAGGGTTGCTAGCGCGCGGGGGGCGGCCGGTGTGTGGGGTTCTTGCAGTCCTGGGTGGAGGGGGCAGCCCATGTGCTAGTGTGTATTCGTGTCCGTGCCGTGTCCCCTGTGTGTCGGTGCCATGTGCACACGGGGCCTAGTTCCTCATGCACACATGTGCAGTGAGCCTTGTGCAAGTGTGTTCTGCCTTACTCTGCCTCTGCCTAAGGGACTTGTGGGGCCAGCTACTGGCTTGTAGGGCAGCTTGTGGCCTTACCATCCGTGTCACCTCTGACCCTGAGCATGCACGTCCCTACTGGGGCTCACCTCCCAGCAGCCTCCATGTGTAGGAATGTGTAGCCAGCCGCAGGAGCAGAATGTCCCTACTGGCAGGTGTGTGTCTTTGCATGTGTGTTACAGCGTTGGCCTCAGGATCTGTGTCAGCCCCAGCATGGGTGTCCAGGGCGTGTCTGGATGTGGGTGGTGTGCGGTGGCAGTGATGTGTGTCCCTTGGAATCTTGCTGTGTGTAAAACACCTTTGGGAAGGCAGGTGTGAGCCTGGGGCTAGCCTGGGAGTGGGACAGAAAAGCTCAGGAGAGAGAGTGGGGTATAGAGGAAGAGTGGGGAGAAGAGGGTATGGGGGACGGGGGACGAAAGGCTTTGGAGACAAGGACAGCCAGGGAGCACAGAGCTGAGAAGGGCAATATGGGAGAGAGCCAAACAGCCAACTTAAAAGAGGGCAGAGGGGGCAGGAGTGAGGTGTGGGGCTGGGAGCAGGGCCAGGAGCCAGCAGGCCTTGCCCCAGGTGAACGAGAAGAGGAATGGGAAAGGGCATTGGGTTCTGGGCCTGGTGCATGGGGAGGTCACCCAGTGTGGAAGTTCACAGCTCCCTGAAGGCCTGTCTCAGCAGCAACGGTCCTCCTAGGCTTGCAGAGGTTGTGTCCCCATGCAGAGCGCTGCCCCACTACTCTGGTTCCTGATCTTTTTCTCTGGCAACCTTTCTTCTGCTGCCCTGACAGCTAGCTGCCAATGGGTGTGGAGCGGACAAGGCCAAAAGGAAGGTTAGGGGTGTGGGGGAATGGAGGCCAGGGAGTGCCGTGGGTGGGCAAGTTGGAGACGGCAGGGCGGGCGTCCAAGCCCTTGTTCTCTGTGTGTGTGTGAGTGCAATTGTGTATCCAGGGTGTGTACATGTGTGGGTGTGTGCACAATGCCTGCGTTACGGGTCTGTGTAGGAGGCTGTGATGTGTGTGCATGCGTGTATACATCACGCAGGGATGGGACATAGAGACGCAGCCTCGCAGTGTGTGCCTTGCAGGTGTGCTCTGTGTGCACATGTGGCCCTGGGCTGCGTTCCCTGTACGTGTCACTGTATGCGGCGCTAATAACAGGACATCCTGTGTTTTTGTCGCTCTGCTCACCTTCTCTGTGTTTCTGCTAACCTCTTGCTGGCAGCAGTGAGAGTGCTGGTGAGCATGTGCGTGCAGCTTCTGTGTACCTGTGTGAGTGCATTGATCCTGGCTCGTGGTGCTGTGTGTGAGCTGATGCTGATGTTACTTCCAAGAACTAAGCAAACCAATTAGCAAATGCCTTTTCCTTTTATTCACACTTTGGTGCCATAGCGAAATTTTAGTGGATGGAAAGTTAGACTTTCCATGTCTCTTAGGGGAGCTTGAGTGTGAAAATGGTGGCTGAGTCTTATTCCCTGAAGTGAGACAGGCAGCCGTAGTAGCAAAAGGCAGAGAAATGTGTCTGGGAAGGAGCGTTCTGGACCCTGAGACTCTTATTAGCCTGTAACAGCGATAGCACAATTGCTCCTTAGTAACAATCGCACGGATGTCGGTATTGGAGGCTGGGAAGAGCCGGGGAAAGGAAGGCTTGTCCCAAGACAGGGTGGCTGTGGTTGTAGTTTTCTTGTGAATGAAGGCTGTTTGTGCTTTTGGAAATGAGATCTAGTGGGATCACGGCATGGTGTACCCAGGCACACAGCTTGGGGTAAACTGGCATTCCCCACATGGGGACATGCATGTACCTCAAGAGCTTCACGTCTGTCTCTGGAGCATGTTGCCTGCATGTCTGCCTGAGAGGTTCAGCTCAGGGGTCCACGCCAGCAGCTCTCAGGTGGACATCCGTGGCCAAGCACGTGGGGCATGTGGGCCTCAAGGTCTCTGGATTCCCAGTGTCTCCGTGCTCACAGTTGTGTGTGTCTCATAAGCGTGCAGACCCCTGTCTCATTTCTATATTGCGGACTTGGTGCGCGCACCCCAACCCATAGCACAACGCTTCCGTGCTACCTGCACGTGCTCCTGGAGACTGCTAGGGTTCTTAGGTGCTGCGATCCGGATTTTTATGTGTGACTGTGACACCTGGATTCCGCAGATGAAGGGAAGGTGGGGACTAACTCTAGCGGAATTCGAAACTCTGAAAGTGCACAATGAAAATGTAGTTTGGCCCTCCCAGGTTCTGTTCCGGAACCTAGAGGGTTAATAGGCAGCTCTTCCGGTCCACCCCCCCACTCCAGCCTGTAGCTTCTTGTTGCCGTGGAGATGGTGGCCCCGCCCCTGATGCAGCACCTGCCCCCCCATTGGCTGCAGTGGTGACTGTGGGGCTTGCGGGGGGAGCCCAGGCCTGGGCAGCCATTCTGGAGCTGGAGCCGGAGCTTGGCATCCCCCCACTTTCATTCTCCTCCAGCCCCTTGGCCCCTCCAAATTCTCTGGCAGAGGAGCCTCGGGCTCCCTGCTCGGAGCTGCCATTCCTCCAGGCTCTGCTGAGTCTCAGCGGCATCCACCTTCCCTGCCCTCCTCCTCTGCCCGTACTCGAGGAGTCCCCAAAACCCCACGGCTCATCCTGCCCACTCCCCTGCATTCTTGCCCCCGCCTTTTCGCCCGGTCCCTTCTGAGCCCGAACCACTGCAGTGCACGTGGAACCGGCTGCTTCTCCCTCCCCCCATCTGCCCCTTCCTTGGATTTTCTGTCCTTAGTTTTCTGCCCTGCCACCCCTCCTGGGACCCTTCTAGGAGCTCCCCCTCCAGCCCAGGAGGGGGTCATGGGAGGCAGCCCCGGGCCTCCAGACCAACAAGGGTTCTGGGAGGTTCAGGGCAGGTGGAGGATGTCCCCAGCTGGGAGGAGGGGAGAGTCTGCCTGCAGGCAATGACCTTTCACCCAGCTCCTGGGAGGTGGGCACCCGGGCCCTGGTCTCCCGTCCTTATTCCTGGGTTCCCTGACCCTCTGCACTCCCGCTGACTACCACCCTCGGTCATGGGCTTAAGGCCTCCCACTCCGTCCCCCTCGGGGGGCTCGGGCTCGGGTTCCTTGCCTCCCCCCTCCCGCCACCAGCCTCTCCGCCGCCGCTGCTCTTCTTGCTGCTTTCCGGGGGGTAGGTGAGGCCGGCGCCAGGGGCCGAGGGCGGTGGGAATGGCTGCCCGTCTCGGGGCGCCCCCTCCCCAATTTCCCATCGGGCCCACTCTTCCTCTCCAGAATACCACTTGGGTCGCTCGCGGAGGAAGAGTGTCCCAGGGGGGAAGCAGTACAGCATGGAGGCCGCCCCTGCTGCGCCCTTCCGGCCCTCGGTGAGTGAATGGAAGCGCGGCCAGATGTGCTCAGCTGGACCCCCTCCCTTCCAACCCAGCTGGGGCCCGGCTTGCGGGGGGGGGGGGGGCAGGAGGCGAGGATTGTGTGTGCCTGCGGCATCCCCTGCGCTCTAGCCGCCCCCTTCTCAGCTCTGTCCCCCTGCCTCTCAGACCAGCCCTCCCACCTGCTCCAAGCTGGGTTTGTGTGTTTGCTTGCGCCGCACCCGTGGGAGCAAGAAGACACGCGGGTGTCAGGGATCCTGTACCCTGTCCTTCCCGCGTGCCACCTCCTGCCAGAACTGACTCCCTGCTGAGGTGTGAGTAGGTAGAACTGACCTTCCCACCCCACTGTACCCCACCCCGTGCCCATTGTCACCCCAGCAAGGCTTCCTGAGCCGAAGGCTGAAGAGCTCCATCAAGCGCACGAAGTCACAACCCAAACTTGACCGGACCAGCAGCTTCCGCCAGATCCTGCCTCGCTTCAGAAGTGCTGACCATGACCGGTAGGTAGGGGCGGGGAAGGAGCCTGAGAGGAAAGGGGAGATGGCGAGGAGCCAGCAGAGGCGGCTGGGGTGGGGGCTCGAGGACCACCGAGGCAGGCGGGGCGCGGACGAACTAACTCCAGCCAGGGTCAGAGGAGCTGCGCAGGGGCCCGAGGAGGCGGGAAGGGACGTTCAGGGCCCAAGCAAGGGCAGCAGGACCTGGGTGGAAGGCTGAGGGAGGGCGGAAGTACAGCGCGCTGGGGCAGCAGGCTTGGACTAGGGCTGGGGTGGCCGGTGTGAAAGGAAAAAGATTAGGGCTCAGGGGCCTCACCCCTAAGGGACGGAGCAGGATGGAGAAAGGGGTGCGGGGACAGGTGTGCAGAGCGGGAGCAGAAGCTGCAGGTTGATCCACAGACTGAAGGCAGCAGCAGCAGCCCTCAGAGAGACCCAGGGCTGCTGTCCCTGAGGCTGGCTTTTTGTCACCCGCTGTCTGCCTGTTGGGGGTCCCTCTGTGGGTGTCCCCTTGGCCCTGCCACTCCCCTGGGAGAACCCTGTCCTCCCTTTCCCTCACGTCTGGCCGCCCCCGGGATCGGGCAGGTGCAGAGGTTGGGATGAGGTGAGTCACACCTTTCCCTGCCCCCCCCAAGTCCCCGAGCTGGATTTGGGGCCGGTGGGGGAGGGGCGAGGGCATGGTATTCCTGGCCGCGGGGGCGGGGGCCGGGGGAGCGTGGCGCTGACGGCAGCCAGAGCCTGTGATGACGGAGCTGCTATAAATAACTCCATGGAGGCTCCCACACCGGCGCCCCTCCCGCTGCCTCCTGCTCTACTCCGCAGCCCCTGCCGGCTCCTCTCCAGCTCTGCTCCTGTCCCGGTGCTGTGCCCCCACCCTGCATCCCCTCCGAACTCTGGGTTTCACGGTCCAGCCCCTTCTTTTCTCTGCCTGGGAGAGGTCTTCTTCCCCACCCTGCCCCTGTGGCCCTCCCTGGCCTTTCGGTCTGCCCTGGCCTTCCCGCCTTTCTGTTTCTGGCCCCCCTGTACCCTTTTTGCCCATTCCTTTCTCTTACTTCTTGGGCTGTTCCTGCTTCACTCTCCCCAGTTCTGCTGCAGTTTGACTCTTTCATTCACCGAGAGCTGGAATCATACACTGGTTTTAGATGTTCTTTGGGTGTCAGGTCTAGGACAGACAGGTGTCTCATCTTAAATTGTCAGTCCTTTCCTGGTTTCCCCTTGCACTGTGGCTGTGGTTACTGGGGTTGCCTGGAGGTCCCACGTGGAAATGTCCCAGGCCTATCGCTCCCTGTCTCTTTCTGCCACAAGTCTGTTTCTGGCCTGAGGTGTCTAGTGTCCCAAGGCTTTACAGCCCCTGAGGGCTGACTAGGGTGGAGAGTTTCCTAAGAGCGTTTCTGACCTCAGTGTCCTTCCCCACAAAAGAGGTGGGCTTTCTTCCTATGCGCCTCTATGTGCTTGAGAACCAGGTCAGGAAAGCTTACCTTGCCGTCTGTGTTCAGAATAACACCAATGAGGCAGCACCCCCAGTATGTAAGGAGAGTGGGGGTCCTGACCCTCCCTCCCACCCCGCCTGCCAGGGCCCGGCTGATGCAGAGCTTTAAGGAGTCACACTCCCATGAGTCCTTGCTGAGTCCTAGCAGTGCGGCTGAGGCCCTGGAGCTCAACTTGGATGAAGATTCCATTATTAAGCCAGTGCACAGCTCCATCCTGGGCCAGGAGTTCTGCTTTGAGGTACCGGGTCTCCTGGGCAGGGATGGTTGACGGTGGAGAGTGTGAGACTGAGGGGAACTGGCAAAGGTGGGGATGTCAAGGAGATGGAAGTCCTGGGGCCTAGGGAGCCCCTAGACCAGCAGGGAGAGATGTTGGGAGTCTGGTCCTCAGGAATTCTTCTGGAGTCCTGTCCATGAACCCCATTCACCTGCTCTAGGTAACGACATCATCAGGAACGAAATGTTTTGCCTGTCGGTCTGCAGCCGAGAGGGACAAATGGATCGAGAATCTACAGCGGGCGGTGAAACCCAACAAGGTACCGGGGAGTGCAGGGACTGTGGCAGATCTCCCCCCCCATGCACACTGGGGATTGAACTCAGGACCTTGTGCTTGCCAGGCAGGCACTTATGCCACTGAGCCAACTCTCTAGCCCTGGACTTTGGCAGAGGACCAGCCACAAGGGAAGCAGGGGCCTAGTAGTGGGCTAGAGGAAGGGAACTTTGGGAGAAGAAGGCACCAAAGTGGAAGAGACGCTAGTGGTGGTGGTGGGGGGACCCCGGTTTCTGAATCCTTCAATTCTTTCTCTTTCTTTCCATGTTGTTTGCATCCTATCTTGTGGTCTTATTTCCCTACCATGGAAATCAGACTCAGGGAGCCAACGCCCAGCTCCCTGGCAGGCGGGCAGGTGGGTGGGCGGGCAGGCAGGTGTCCCTCTCACACCTGCCAGATGCTCACCTGACTGTGCGTGCGGGACCCCCAGAGTGCGGCTAGGCAGTCTCTGTACTGCGGTTCCCCTTCTCTTACACTGATGGGGTCTCACTCCCTGTGGCACAGAGATGCTACGCATTGGGATTTGCTGAGTCTGCTGTTTCCCAGGAGAATGCTCCCAGCTCCGCCAGCTAGGGTCTGGATTCCAGTCTCCAGCAATCTTGAAGCCCTGTCACCCTCCTCCAGGGACCTCCCCTCCCCTCCCCTCCCCTCCCCTCCCCTCCCTTCTCTTTTCCAAGTACAGAGGATTGAACCCAGGGCCTTTGCCCAACCCTTTTTAAATTTTGAGACAGAAAAAAAAATTATTAAATAAATTTGGAGGCACATTCTCTCTAAGTTGTGATGTTACCCAGTTTCCAGGCTGGGCTTGAGGTTGTGATCTTCCTGCCTCAGCTTCCCAAGGCTGGGATTACAGGCCTGTGCAGTGCCTGGCTTCTCAGTGTTTTTACAGAACTCTGTGCCAAGCCAGGCCCGGTGGCACATGGGTATCATCTCGGCATGCAAGAGGTTGAAGCAGGAGGGTCGTGAACAATAAGACCCCAAACCAGAATCTAGAAGGGAGCTCTACTCAAGATGCTGGACCTGGGCGGGCAAGATGGCTTAGTGATCTAAAGGGCCTGCTTAGGCAAACTTAGGCAACCACAGGGACCGAGGCACCACGTGCTGCACCAGCCCTACCCCCGGGTCAGGCTGAGCCGGCCATAATATTTATTTATTTATTTTGCAGTACTGGGGATTGAAGTCAGGACTCTGTGCTTGCTAGATAGGTGCTTCTTCTACTGAGCTGGGCCCTAAGCTGGCCGTAATAATAACAACAATAAAAAGAGATGCTAGACCTGAGCTGGCTCCTCAGCAGCACATGCACAGTCTCTGACCCTCGCAGGAGCCTTGACCACGCTCATCCTGTGTTACGTTTTGATCTCTCCATGACTTAACTGTTCTCCACTCTGTTTTGCTTTCATATATTTTGTTGTGTTGTGCCAGTTTCCCCCAGGACTTACTCTGTGGTCCAGTCTGACCACTCTCCTGTACTCATTTTCTAGGGCTGCTATAAAACGTGGCCACAAGCTGGGTTGCACAGAGCAACAGCAATTTACCGCTTCATAGTTTGGGAGCCTGGAAATCCAGGATCCAAGGATCTGTAGGTCGCACTTGCTCTGAAATGTAGGATCTGTAGGATCTGTAGGTCGCACTTGCTCTGAAATGTGTAGGATAGCCTTGTTTCTTCCTAGCTCTTAAGCCCAGCGCAATTCATATTGAGCTACATCCACAGCCCTTTATTATTTTTTTTAAACTTTGAGACAAGGTCTTGCTAAGTTTCCCATACTGGGCTTGCATTTGCAATCCTCCTGCCTCAGCCTTCTAGAGTGTGGGAATTTCAAGTGTGTGCCAGCTCCACCTACTCGTTCTGTCTCTCTTAAATCTCTCTCTCTGTGAAAAAGACACCAGTTTTTGGATTACATGTCTACCCCAACCTAGAATGCTCTCATCTTAATTTTTCTTTCTTTTTTTTTTTTAAATTTTATTTATTTATTTATTTGTTTGCTTGTTGTGTTTGTTTGTTTATTTATTCATTTTGTGGCTGGCTCAGCCTGCCCTGGTGGTGGCGCTGGCGCAGCATGTGGTGCCGGGGATCGAATTGCAGTCCCCGCAGTCGCCTGAGCCCTCCTAAGCAGGCGCTTTAGACCACTGAACCATCTCGCCGGCCCCTCTCATCTTAATTTTTCTACATCTACTAGGACTCTGTTTCCAAATACAGTCACACATTACAGGTGCCAGATAGGCATGGATTTGGGGGAGGACTCCGTTCAGCCCCAGATACTTTCCCAACCTCACGATTGCCATCCTGACCCCACTGGCTCACCGACTCTTCTCTC
Source organism: Capromys pilorides (assembly GCA_004027915.1). Lineage (NCBI taxonomy): Eukaryota > Metazoa > Chordata > Mammalia > Rodentia > Capromyidae > Capromys > Capromys pilorides. The sequence goes on along the minus strand of PVKN010022838.1, from coordinate 3,802 downwards.
TTGGTGTCTCTGTCTCTGGCCCTTTTCCTTTAATCTACACCGCCCACCCCGGCCCCATGCCAGGACAACAGCCGCCGGGTAGACAATGTGCTGAAGCTGTGGATCATAGAGGCCCGGGAGCTGCCCCCCAAGAAACGGTACTACTGCGAGCTCTGCCTGGACGACATGCTGTATGCACGCACCACTTCCAAACCCCGTGCAGCCTCAGGGGACACGGTCTTTTGGGGCGAGCACTTCGAGTTTAACAACCTGCCGGCTGTCCGAGCCCTGCGGCTGCACCTGTACCGTGACTCAGACAAAAAGCGCAAGAAGGACAAAGCCGGCTATGTTGGCCTGGTGACTGTGCCGGTGGCCACCCTGGCTGGGCGCCACTTCACAGAGCAGTGGTACCCTGTGACCCTGCCTACGGGCAGCGGGGGGTCTGGAGGCATGGGCTCGGGTGGAGGCGGGGGCTCCGGGGGCGGGTCCGGGGGCAAGGGCAAAGGAGGCTGCCCGGCCGTGCGGCTGAAGGCGCGGTACCAGACCATGAGCATCCTGCCCATGGAGCTGTACAAAGAGTTTGCGGAGTACGTCACCAACCACTACCGGATGCTGTGTGCGGTGCTGGAGCCTGCTCTGAACGTCAAGGGCAAGGAGGAGGTGGCCAGCGCGCTAGTCCACATCCTGCAGAGCACGGGCAAGGCCAAGGTGGGCGCCGTGCCCTGGTCCATGACTGCGAGGACGGGCAGATGCATGAGACTGGCTCACGCCTAGCTGACCCTTGGGGTTCTCCCGGCCCCCAGGACTTCCTCTCTGACATGGCCATGTCCGAGGTCGACCGGTTCATGGAACGGGAACACCTCATATTCCGTGAGAATACGCTTGCCACTAAAGCCATAGAAGAGTACATGAGACTGATTGGTCAGAAATACCTCAAGGATGCCATCGGTATGGCCCAACCCAGCCCCGCACACGGCTGCCCCTGACCCCAAGTGCGCCCTTCCTCAGAACCCCAGAACCCCAGACACCTGATTCTGCGATTCCTCCAACCCAGGCAGCCCCTGGCCCTCCCTTGGAAAATGTGACCACTCCCTCCCTGTTGTGCCCCACCCCCAGGGGAGTTCATCCGTGCTTTGTACGAATCTGAGGAGAACTGTGAGGTCGACCCTATCAAGTGCACGGCATCCAGTCTGGCAGAGCACCAGGCCAACCTGCGCATGTGCTGTGAGTTGGCCCTGTGCAAGGTGGTCAACTCCCATTGGTGAGACTGGGGCCGGGGGGCGGGGGGGGGGGGGGGGGGGGGGGGGGGGGGCGAGGGGCCAGGGCGGGGCAGTTGTGTGTTCATCTGTTCATCCATCTGTCCATCCTCGAAGAGGACTGAGCACCAGTTATGGGCAAAGCATTGTTCTGGGTGCTGTAGATCAGGCAGAGGCCTGGTCCCTGCCCTCAAAGGGCCCCCACTGGCAGGAGTGGGGACAAAGGAGACGCACTTCGTGGTGCATGGAGGCTGCTGACTGAGGGTCCCCTGGGTGGTGTAGGCCAGAGCAGGTGGCTGTGGCTGAGCCAAGCCAGGAAGGCAGGGTGGATGTTGGTGCATGGGTGGGGCTGCAGAGACAGGAGGAGGGGGGGCCCAGAGCGTTGCAGCGCGCACAGACCCGTGAGGGAGAGAGGTGTGACCTGGGACGAGAGTTAGGGTCCAGAAGGCTTAAGCCAGGTTCATGACAGGTCACAGGGTGCCATTAAGGTCTTGGCACCAGAAAGCTAAGTGAGAATGAGGCGTGGGGGCCACAACAGTGCAAGGGTTGTTATGAATGGGCCAGGACAGGAAAGGTAGGAAATACAGAAAGAGCCGAGGTCATGGCAGCTGGGAGGCTGGTGGCCTCAGTGACAGCTCTGGGGAAGTCGGGGAGGAGCCAGTTGTAGGTGTGGGGGCGATGGTGAGCCAGCGCAGCCTTACACTAGCTGAGTTTAAGGTGTCAGTGGGACACGGAAGTGGAGCAGGGGGAGGGGAGAATGAGCTCCCAGCCATTCAGGGACTGGGGATCATGCCTGGGCCAAGTCCATCCCCATCTCCCTGGAATCCAAAGAGTTGGGGGGTCCGAGCTCCCTGTACCTCAAGTGACCCTCCATCTCTCTCCCATCTCTGTCTCTCCCTGGTGTCTGTTTCTCTTCTCCTCTCCTCGTCTCTCTCACACACCCCTCCGTCTCTCTGCCACGTGTCTCTCTGCCCTCCCTTCTTGCCCTGCATCTCTCTCTGCCTGGCCTTCCGTACCCTCTCCGTGCCCTCTCCTTCCAGCGGCCTCCTGTCTCCTCCTGCGCCCCCTGCCTCCCTGTCTCTCTGGCCTCTGTTTCCGCGCCCTCACCTCCTACCACCCCCCTCAGCATGTTCCCTGGAAGCTGAGGGTCTCTGGGGCTCAGTCCCGGTCTCTCTCTCTCTCTCTTTCTCTCTCTGTCTCCCCACCCCTTCCCCCCAGCGTGTTCCCGAGGGAGCTGAAGGAGGTGTTTGCGTCTTGGCGGCTGCGCTGTGCAGAGCGGGGCCGTGAGGACATCGCCGACAGGCTGATCAGCGCCTCGCTCTTCCTGCGCTTCCTCTGCCCGGCCATTATGTCGCCCAGTCTGTTTGGGCTCATGCAGGAGTACCCGGATGAGCAGACCTCACGCACCCTCACCCTCATCGCCAAGGTCATCCAGAACCTGGCCAACTTTTCCAAGTGAGGGATGCTCCCAGCAGGGGCAGGGCCTCAGGCGCCAGGATGGGGGGAGGAGGAGGAGAACTTCTGAGTCCCCAGAGACCCTGCGACGGGTGGGCACGAGGCTCTCTGTGCGCGTGTGACCTCTGCCTTCTGGACCCTGGCCAGGTTTACCTCAAAGGAGGACTTTCTGGGTTTCATGAATGAGTTTCTGGAGCTGGAGTGGGGTTCTATGCAGCAGTTCCTGTACGAGATCTCCAACCTGGACACGCTGACCAACAGCAGTAGCTTCGAGGGCTACATCGACTTGGGCCGAGAGCTCTCCACGCTGCACGCCCTGCTCTGGGAGGTGCTGCCCCAGCTCAGCAAGGTCAGCACTCGCCCTGCCCTGTGCCCTCCCCCGCCCGGTTCCCAGAGGTGCGGGGGCTGAGAAACCGACTCTGCACAGATGTCTCTGCCTTCCGAGGCCCTCTTAGGCAGGGCACTGGGCCCCAGGTGACAGCCTTGCCCTTCCAGGAGGCCCTCCTGAAGCTGGGCCCACTGCCCCGGCTCCTCAATGACATCAGCACGGCCCTGAGGAATCCCAACATCCAGAGGCAGCCAAGCCGCCAGAGCGAGCGGCCCCGGCCTCAGCCTGTGGTGCTGCGGGGGCCGTCGGCTGAGATGCAGGGCTACATGATGCGGGACCTGAACAGGTGAGGCCAGAATGCTGCCCTGGAATCTGGAGCTTGGCTTGCCTCTGCGGGGTGGGGACTTCTCCCTGTGGCCCATGCCCCCCTCCCTGGGGCTTGCAAGGAAGGGAAAAGGCAATGAGCTCTCAGGGTAAGATGGTGAAGAGACAGGAAGGAACCCACAGTGAGAAGCTGAGCACCCTTCAGAGTCTGGGGGAGCAGAGATGCGGAGCCCCAGGAGGGTCGACAGCTCCTGCGGCTGCAGCTGAGCGGAAGCCCAGGGACCCCACAGCTCTGCTCCGCCTGCCCCTGCCCATGCCGTTCCCCATGCCATTCCCTAGGCCGGGCTCAGCTGCACAAGTTGGCTTAGTAATCAGTCAGCTGCCGAACAATTGCACATTTCTGTGTGACTTGTTAAATAAGCGCCCCCCAGCTCCCCAGCACCCGAGGGCTCCCCGCGAG
>PVKN010022837.1:0-15004 GCA_004027915.1 Capromys pilorides | reverse complement strand
GGCCCTGAACTCTGTCTTAACTCCTGTGGCCACCATGCCAGTGCTCAGAGGTTGGTGAGACAGAAAACTTCCCCTCTGCCAATTTGGGTGTAGAGTGGGTAGTCTGCAAATTAAGTGAGTAAAACAATTTAGAAAGAAAATAACAAAAGCAGGCACGGTGGCACACACCTGTACTCTCGGCATTTCTGAGGCTGAGGCCAGAAGATCGCTGTGAGTCTAAAGCCAGCCTGGACTACATAGTGAGACTCTGTATCCAGAAACAAAGCAAAGCAGAAATCAATCTTTAAGCCAAGTGGGGAGGGGGGTGGCGTGTCCTGAATGAGTCCCCACAGGTCCCAGCTGCTGAGTGGGCACAGTGTGGACCAAGCAGGTTGCCTAAGAAATCTTCTCAGTTCCTAAGGCTGGAGAACAATGCCTCCAGCAGCCGTTTCCTCAGTTACAGACCAGGATGCCTCTGTCTACCTGTTCATTCACCTCCCTTGTCAGAGTAAAACTCACACACAATGCCAGCCTGCGGCTTGAAGAATTATTTTTTCTTTCTTTCAATACTGGGAGTAAGGGCCAGCCAGATAGCTCAAGGAACTAAAGTACCTTAGTCCTATGCTTAGGCAGAGCACAGCGGCCAGGGGCGTGCTGAGACAGCAAGTAAGCCTGGGTGTAGTGGCGCGCGCCTGTAATCTCAGTGCTTGGGAGACCGAAAACAGGAGGATCACTGTGAGTTCGACCTGTGTAGTGCAGCTCTGTATTACATTATATATATATATACTGGGAATAGTACCCAGAGCCTGGCGTGTGATAGACAAGTGCTCTGCCACTGAGCGAACTTCATAAGCCAATTAAAAATTTTAGCTTCAGGGCCGGCGAGATGGTTCAGTGGTCTAAAGCGCCTGCTTGGGAGGGCTCAGGCAACTGCGGGGACTGCAGTTCAATCCCCGGCACCACATGCTGCGCCAGCGCCACCACCAGGGCAGGCTGAGCCAGCCACAAAATGAATAAATAAAGAAACAAACACAACAAGCAAACAAATAAATAAATAAATAAAATTAAAAAAAAAAAAAATTTTAGCTTGAGACAGAATCTGGGTCTCAATTTGAGATCGCCTGCCTCAGCTTCCAGAGTAGCTGGGATTGTAGCTGTGCACCACCACCCCTGGCTACCTGCTTGATGAATTTTTACATAGGTGAGCTCCCAGAATGTTTCTGCTCAAGATGCGGAGCACTTTCAGCACCCAGCTGCCTCCCCGTGTGCCTTCTGATCTCTGCTCCTCAGGAGGAGTGACACTTTTAAGCCTGTCACCAGATGGGCCTGCCTGCGTCTGAGCACCCTGTGGGGCAGTGGATCTGGCTTCTTTCTCGTAGCGTCACCTGCAGGCCTGCCCTGGCGGGCTGCTTGTATCGTGGTCTCTCAGGTTGATGGTGGGCAGTGCTCTGCTGCAGCTCTGCTGACAGGCATTTGGGCCCCTCCAGCTGGCCCTGCTCTGGGTAAAGCTGTTGGGGACATTCTTTTTCTTGGGGGAGGGGCACTACTCCTGAAAGTGCCGCCATCCCAGGGCAATGGGTGGTGCCTGCGGAGTGAGCTCCTATCCCTTTTCTCAGCCCCACACTCCACAGGACCGACCGACCACGATTGGATGGAAGCAGATCTGATATTAGACTGACAGGACAGATAGGACAGACAGCACATGGACCTCAGCCAAGAGTCTGGGAAGTGATCACTAGGGATTCTCTAGGGTCCGTCTCTGCTCAGTATCATGTGTGGAAGCACAGGTGGATCTATCCCTGGCATTTCTCAAGGATTCCCTCCTCTCTCTCTCTCTCTCTCTCTCTCTCTCTCTCTCTCTCTCTCTCTCTCTCTGTCTCACTCCCCCCTTTCTGGTACTGGGGATTGAACCCAGGGCTTTCCCACTGAGCTGTATCCCCAGCCCTTTTTCAACTTTAAGACAAGGTTGCTCTAAGTCACTGAGTTGCCCAGACTGGGCAACTTGAGGCCCTTCTGCCCCAGCCCCCCAGATGACACGTCTTCCTGCTGGCTCTCCCCTGTACCTGGTTCTCTTCCCCTTTCCCTAACCCCTGACACTGGGGCTTGTGTTCCTAAACAGTTCTTTCCCAGAAACTAAGCCAAGACACACCTAGCCGTCAAGACCTGCCCTCTGTGCCCAAGGCACAGATACCTCACTCCTGGAAACCCAGCGTCAGATCAGCAGCAGCCAGGGAGCGTGGACAGACCCCAGGTCGGATCGGTCCCCTAGGCTGTGCCTGGGAGGCGTGGAGGGACTCAAAGGGAGCAGCGCGTGAGCACCAGCGTGGATGCCTCAGCTGCAGCAACAGGCAGCTAGTCTCTGTCCCAGGGCTGAGGGACAAAGATCTTCAGAGACGGTGCTGGCAGCTCTGAGGATTCTGCCTGGGTGACTGAGAGCAGTGAGAGAAAAGTCAGGGCCAGAATCAAACAGAGCTGTGCCCTGGGTCTTAGCACAGAAACAGGAGGGGACACTGCCATGCATGAGTGCTGGGGAGATAGCTCCGTGGCACAAGTGCCTGCCTAGCCAGTGAAAGGTCATGAGTTCAAACAGTGGGCCCACAAAAAAAAAAAAAAAAAAAAAAAAAGATGGAAATGTCATGCATGAGAACCACCAAAGGAGAGGCACCAGCAGGGACCCTCCCTGGGAAGCAGAGGGGCCTCTCCACCCAGAGGGACACACACTCCCTGGCGTCTCCTCAAGTTTGCCCCCCGGGGACACCCAGAGGTCTCTGCCTCTGCTTCCATTCTAAGAAGAGCTGGAAATCTGCAGACCAGGCCACCCCAGACTTGCAGGCCACAGCCTGGGGCCCCAGGGACACATGAAGGGAGAGGATGAAGAGCTGGGGTCTCAATTTTCATCTTTAGGAAATATTTGTTATGTCTCTGTAGCTACCATAACCTGACAAATTAAGCCAGGAGTCCGGCTGGGTATGGTGATGCTGCTTTTGATCCCAGCACTCTGGATGCCAAGGCAGGAGGATTGATACAAGTCTGAGGCCACCCTGGGTTACACCGTGAGCCCTTGTCTCGAATGGTAACAACAAGATACCACCATGAGCCAAAGGAATGTTCCATGATTTGTATGCTGTGTCCATAAACATCTCAGTATCCTTATGCAGTGGCAGGTCCCAATTGTCCCGTGGCTGGGGGAGTTGAGAAGCCATCTGGTGGAGGCTGAAAGCAAACATGGCAGGCCCAGTAGCCCAGGCCCCACAAGCTGTGGTGGGGCCAGGGGACCCATGCTCTGGGAGGACTCAGGCTCTCTTCTTGACTCCCTTCACAGAGATGGAGAATGGCCTCACCGGCAGGATGCTTTGGAGAAGCTCCTGGACCTGAGGGGGCAGCAAGCAAAACCCTGGTCCCTCTCCTGGGATGAGCACAGGCCACGCCCTCCCACTTTCAGTCCCAGTTCACTTCATCACAGCCCTTCCAGCCAGCTCAGGAATCCAAAGAGGAAACAGGGATTGGGCAGAGGACAGGAGGCTCCCTGTGAGTTCAAGGCCAACCTGGGCTAAATGGCAGGACCACAACTCAAAAAAACAAAGGACAAAAACCAAGCAAGAGGAAGGCTAAGGGGGTCCCTAGTGTTCCCAGAGGGTAAGTGTGGAGGTGAGTTGGGGCCAGTTGGGGCTGCCCCGGAGCCCCAGCCCCCACCCACCCTGTTTTCTGCCCTGGTCAATGCTCACTGAGGGCTCTGCACAGGTCAGGGCTGCAGCCAGGACACCGAAGAAATGGAGATCACAGAGCAGATGGAGGGCAGAGGGCAGCACACTGCTGCTACTTGTTTTTGTATAGCTCAAAAGCTAAGAATGTGGCCTCCATTTTTTTAAAAAAAGTTTTTTGTCTGGCCGGGTGTGGTGGTGCACGCCTGTAATCGCAGCACTTGGGAGGCTGAGCAGGAGAATCAGTGTGAGTTCAAGACCAGCCTGGGCTACAAAAGTGAGCTCAAGGCCAGCCTGAACTGCATAGCGAGACCCTGTCTCAAAAAGACAAAAAAAAAAAAAGTTTTTTGTCTAGCCTTTAATTCACTATGCAACCCCAGCTGGTCTTAAACTTGCAGCAATCCTGCTGCCTCAGCCTCCCAAGTGCTCAGATGGCAGGCATGGGCCACCACGCCTGGCTTGTTTTCTACATATTTAAATGGTGGTAGGGGGCGTGAGGAGGAATCAAAAGAATAATGTTTCAAGATATGTTAAAAATGAAAAGAAATTCTAATTTTGCATCTGCCCACAGCTCTACCCTGAAAGCCATCACTGCAGGACACTCTGCCCTTTGGTGGTCACTACCCAGGCAGACAGGGGGAGGTGGGAGCAGTAGGCACCCCCAAGGCACTCACCGTGCTCTGCACCCAGTCTGGATGGCTCCCATATGGGCTGGAGAGGCTCTGCATCCTGAGTACCACATGCAGCACCATCTTGGCAGTGAGAGGAGCTGAGAGAAACCCAGGGCAGGTGTCTGTCTCCATCCCTCCTTCCCCTGCCGTGATCCACTGTCCCTAGCTCCTCTCCACACCCTCCTATCTTTCTCAAAAGTCTACTTAACTTGGCAGGCTGAGACACATGGGTCACCAAAAGTTCAAGACCAGCCTAGGCTGCATAATGAGTTCAAGGCCAGTCTGGATTACGTAGTGAGTTCATGCCTCGAAAAAAACAGACAGCAGAGCCAGGCATGGTGGTGCACACCTATAATCCTAGCACTCAGGAGGCTGAGACAGGAGGATTGCCATGAGTTCAAGGCCAGCCTAGGCTATATAAGCAAGTACAAGGCCAGCCTACACTACATAGTGAGATATTGTCTCAGAACAAAACAATCAACAACAACAAAACTCCCATACAGATAGAAGTCTGTGTAGGACAGATAAGGAGACAGACACCTGGCAAGGCAAGCTAGGTAGCTCTGTGGGCCCAACACCCCATCTCCAGTTCCAAGCCCTCCCCACCAGCAGTTCCATCTCTCCCTCTGGGGCCTGGAAAAGCAGCTCAGAGGGCAGTAGCAGGGGCAGGGATCCCAGGGACACCCTGGGGGGATCTGCGTGCACTGCTGACGCAGGCAGTGGACAGAGCTTCAGGTGCCTCCCACCCGCTCTGGGCTGGAGCCTGAGGTCAGGCAGGAGGCCCTGCCACCCACAGCCCTTCGGGAGTCACCAGCACTGCAGACAGCACTGCGGTCCGGGCAGCAGTCTGAAACGACGAGACAGTAGTCGTCACAGAAGCAGCTTTTCCTCCAGCAGCTGTCATTGAGGCCCACGCAGCAGAGGGGCTCGGGGTGGGAGCAGTTGCCTGGGGGAAAAGGACATGAACAAAAGATAGATTCAGCCAGGCCTGGTGGTGCACACCTGCAGTGCCAGTGCTGTGGGAGGATGAGGCAGGAGGATCACAAGTTCAAGCCTAGTCAGGACAATTTAGCAAGAGCCTGTCTCAAAATTTTAGAAGTACATATATAAAAGGAGGTAGTACTGAAGAAAAAGAGGAGGGGAGGAAGACAGAGGCAGAGAAGAGACAGAGACTTAGACAGCTAATCAACTTTAGAGAATTTGTTCTACATGGTGCTGAAACAACTAGGTCTCTACATGGAGAACACTGAGTCTAGACCTAAACTTCACACCACAAGCAAGGGGTCACCTCAATACACAGAAATATTTAAAAATTAAAAAAAAATTTAAAGAGACACCACCACTGACCCTTCAAAATCCTCCCCCTCATCTCAAACACGCTCATCCCATGTTCTTGCCACTTTTTGGGGCAGCTCTGGACTCCTCTTTCCTGAGGGCCTTTCTGAGTTATGATCAGAAGTATACTGAGGGCTGCGGCCCAGTGCCACCTGCAGAAAGGTGGCTCCTAGACAGGACACCAGGTCCCCATCTGCCTTCCTCATGAGATTAGGCACCAGGGGACTCTGAGCTGTTCCCCACAGGCACAATGACCACGCAAGGGAGACATTTTGAGTGGATTCAGGCCACTGAGGCAGCCACACGGCTCAGCTAAAACTCTGGGGAAAGGGGACGCGGGCACTGAAGGCTGCGTTCAGACAGAGGGGTGGTGCTGAGGGGGACTCACGGCAATGTGTCTTACCCTGCAAGTCAGTTGTTTGAAACTTTAAACCTTCTTCATATTTTTTCGTCATACCTCATACAAAAATGAACTCCCAAGGGATCACAGGTGCAAGTGGAAGAGCTAAAACTGTCAATCTTCTGAGAGGAGCAGACATAAAGGAGGCGCTCTCTCAGACTCCACTAGCTGAAGCCCCAGCTCCATCCCGGAGAGCTTCCTTAGTCACTGATGCTGTGGTCCTTTCTATCCACTACAGGATGAGGGGGGATCAGAAAAGTGAGGAGCTGGGTGTTCTCCCCCACGGAGGCCCACCATGGTCCGCTCACCAGGCCCCCCCACCTTCCCGGCAACCTCCTGGTAGGCAGCCACCTGCCGAGGGCAGTGTTGAATGGTAAACTCTGGGGTTTGCAGTGCTGGCAACATTACCAGGGTGCAGGCCCCAGGGTTTGGCCAATGCCCCTGTGTTTTGTGGAAACACAAAACAGGCCAGCAGGTGTCAAGGAAAGAAATGCACCTGGGAAGGGTGGTGGCCTCGCTTCTGCTTAGCAGCCTCTTACGAATGATGTGGTTCCCACCTCACATTGTGTCTCTTCCCAAGGGCCAGGTCCAGCATCAGGTTGTCACCAAGATCAGGATTAGGCAAGGAGGGCAGCCACTAGGGCTGTAACTGATTCAGGAATCCGAGATCAATCTCTGGTCCTGGCCCACATTTCTCTTAATAGGAAGGGCTTGGTTGGGTGGGAAGGGGACTCAAGGAAATCAAATAGATGGGCATGTATTGTCTTGTACAGCAGTAACTTGGCGGGGGGCCTTTAGAAGCTATTCATATATGTGGGTACTGGGTCACAGCACAGAATGTGCTTATTAGTGTAGGCTGGTGTAGAAAACATGGTAAGCGGTTGGTCTAGAGAGACACCCCAGCTTTGGGCTGAGGGAAGAGCTCTTGCCTGAGGCCATGCTAGAAGTGACTCCAGAAGGGCGTGTCCCACTGTCCACCCTGCACTTGAGCCTGGCAGCTGCCACCTCCTGCTCTTCTGCAGCTGCCTGCATGTCCTGCCTCTGCCTTGTTGCCCGCTGTCCCCTGAGTCCCCTGAGTCCAAGGCCCTGGGCCTAAATGCATGCAAGAAAACCTTCTACTACTTCCAGAACACCTAACCCAGCTCCCAGAACTGCTACAAAATGCTAACTCAAGAAGCAAACATGCACAGGCAGGAGGATCACAAGTTCAAGCCCAGCCTGGGCAACTTAGTGCCTCAGTGAGACCCTGCCTAGAAAAAAAAAAAATTAAAGGGCTGGGAATGAAGCTCATTGCAAAATCTCAGAGTTCAATCTTTAGCACTATAAAAAATAAAAATATCAAATAAAAAGCAGACACTGATCCAGCCTTTCTATGCAAAATAAATAGTTGAATAGTTGGTAGGGGAACATTCTTGATAGGAAAATTCCAGCTAATAAAAGCAGAAAGAATGATAAAATTAGAAAACCACCAGCTGGCAGACCCTAATTTTAGAAAAGGGTCTGAGAAGTCATCACCAGTAACAGCTAAAAGCCTGGAGGAAGGGGGATGGGCAGCTCCCAGACTGACCTCCTCAGGCTGAGCCAGCTTGATGCCAGTCAGAGGAACGATGGCATCTGTGTGTGTCACTTCCCAGACACTACAGGAAGTGCACAGGACAGTTCAGGAAGTGCACAGCCCCTGGACAGAAGACTCAAGCCCACGGAAATGTGGCTTCTGCTCTGACCCTATGTCTTAGTTACTTTTACTCGTTGCTGGGACAAATATCCGACACTCAAAATGAAGGAAGGAAAGGTTTATTTAGCTCACAGTTGCTGGAGGTTTCAGTCCATATTCGGCTGGCCCAAGGCTGAGAGGCACAGTGCAGAGGCCAACAGTTCATGGCAGTGAAACAGCAATAATATGGTGACAGAGGCAACAGAACAACCAGGGGAGCAGAGAGCAACAGAACGAGTCTGTCTCTCTGTCTCTGTCCCTCTTTATATTACATTCAGGTTCTTTGCCTCAGTCTATCCACCTTAGGCCACGCCAATAATCCCAGCCATACTCAGACTGATAATCCTATCAGTAAGTACTAAAACACATAATCCCAGTGGATCAAGAGTCAAGTAATCCCAGCAGTACTCAGACCCATAGTCCCATCAATACTAAAACACAATCCCAGTGGATCATGACTCAAGTCTCAAACTCTAGAAGTCCCTGCCCCATGATTGCATGAGGCTTTAAGGGTACGACTAGACTTAAATCATAACACCCTGCTAGACAAATGGCAGGAAATACAGGGGCTGAGAGCCACCACAAGAGTCCAATCAGCCAATCCAGAAAGGAGGATATGTTGGGGGACAGATTGCCTGGTTTGTTCAACAAATACATGGCAGGAAGAAAATGGAGCTCACACAGATGTAATTTTTTTTTCTGGTACTGGGATAAAAACCAGGCCTGAAGCACACACACATCTATGATCCCAGCCCTTGGAAGGCTGAGACAGGAGGATCACTTCAAATTTGAGGCCAGCATGGGCTGCCAAGTGAGCTCAAGGCCACCTTGAACTAACCCTATGTCAAAAAAGCCAAGAAAGAAAGAAAGCCTTCCCAAGGCCAGGCAAACACTGTCCTGCTGAGCTGTGTCTCCAGTCTCCAGTCCTTTTATTTTGACAGCGCATCTCACTAAATTGCCCAGGGTGGCCTTGAATTTTTGATCCTTCTGTCTGAGCCTCCCCAATATCTTGGATTACAGAAGTGCAACCACACCCAGCTTCTGGTGTGTAGCATTAAAGTCACTTATGGGACCTTATTAACTTGTGTGTGGCCCTTGTTTGGTCCAGAGTTGAATAAGCTGACAAAGGCATTTGCGACCAGTGGGGAATCATGGACACAGCCAGGTACAAAGTCATCATATTTAATTACTTTAGCTCTGGTAAGGCGTTGTGGTTTTATTTTTTAAATATGGGAAAGAAGAGCTTAAGCAAATTTTCAATAATTTTAATGTTGGCCAACATTGGGTCTATTATATTATTCTGTGTACCCAATAGCTTCCATAAAAGTAGCCTTTAAAATATTAGCCAGACATAGTGGTATAAGTCTATAATGTCACTATTCTAGGAGGCTGAGGCAGGAAGACCTCAAGTTCAAGGCCAGCTTGGGTTAAATTATGAGTTTAAGGACTGCTCCATGACCTTTTGGAGACCCCAGGCCGCTCACCGTGCGGGTGTACCAGGCCAGGACACGGCACCCGCACCTGTGGGCTCACCTGGAAGGAGGCCAAGCCTGAGGAGCAGCTTGCAGGCTTCACAGCAGGAGCCGGGCTGATGGCAGCCTCCAGGGCCCAGGCAGGCCCCGGGCACAGGGCAGGGCTGGAATTCGTGTTAGAGAAACAGTCTAGCGCCCCCAGCCCGAGATGGGATGGGGCACCACGCCCGCTTCTCCCACTGGCTGGGGCCAGGCAGCAGCTGTCCCACCCCTCGTTTCTATGGGGGGCGCTGAGAAGTGACTCACTTGCCCAGGGCCCTGTGAGCCCAGAAGGTGGGGCAGGAGGCTGGCAGGTGGGCGACATGAGCTTCAGAAGATAGAATCAGCCCCAGGCATGCACATACACACACACACACACACACACACACACACACACACACACACTTCACTGAGTTTGCATTTCCAGGAAGCATCAGCAAACCTGATGGGCCCAAGTCTGTTGGTAACCCAGACAGGGGCTCGTCACCTCCTCTCCCTCCTGTCCTTGTCACATACCTCTCCGTGCCAGCACCTCCTCTGGACATGCTGCATCCCCATCCAGTCACCCCAGGCTGTTCCCAGAGACACATCATGGACCAGAAGTGGACACAGAGCAGCCCCAATCACCACACAGTTTATGCTCTCAAAGTCCCGGGAATCACTCGATTCAGGATTCACAGGGGGCTGGGTAGGCAAGGGCAGGTAGGATGGGGAGAAGAGACCACAGGCAGGGGCCACCCATCCTCACCTTTGACCTGGTCAGAGGCCACAGGGCTCAGCTGCAGCAGCAGGAGCAGGGCCAGCCACATAGCTGCAGCTCCCAGACAGTGTAGGGCCAGGCCCCGCTTTTACCAGGGCCAGCCTGGGAGGAGCTGCCGACACCTGCTGACTGCAGAGGGTGGGGTGTGGTGACTGCAGTGACACAGGTGTTCCAGCTGCTTGGAGCAACTTGTCCAAGCATGGGACATGGAGCTGGGGGGAGGGGATGGCCACCAGGGCTGCTGGGGACCTTGCGGTGACCCAGTCTGAGCCTCCAGGTCACTTGGCAGGTGTGGGATGGAACTCAGGTTCCAACCCTGTCCTCCTGCCTCTCTCCTGTGCTCTTTCACCCAAAGTGCAGGGGATGCCAGGAGAGGCCCCCAGGGGTCCCACCCCATGGGCATCAGCCTTGTACACCGCAGCCAGAATGCTGACAGGACAGGAGAAGGCTGGGATGCAAGACCTGAAGGCCTAGGGATGCAGATCGCTGTCCTTATCTCCTGTAAGAAAAACGTGGGTCCCTGGAAATTGCCAGGCTGCTGTCTGGTACTGGGGGCCCCAAGGCTCCGCCTGCTTCCTGCTCATCCCTGCAGCTGGGTTCTGCCTCCAACCAGAAACGGACTCAGCTGCCATCCCTGAGGGCACCCTCTCCTGCCTTTCAGGACAGAGGCCAGAGGCATTAAACCCTGCCCCTTACCCCTTTAACCATATAGCTCTGACCAGTAAACAGATGGAAGTATACTAGAGAAGTTTGGAATTTTATTCTTTTTTATAAAGAAAACAGGCAGAAAAAGAGAACTTGCTGGCACTGTTCCCTTGTCTTTTGCCTGCCTTTGACATAACGCGACGTCCAGAGTTATAGCAGCCGTTCTGCAGTCAAGAGGCAAAAATCACAAACACAAGGATGAAACAAAAGGCCACATGTTGAGACTGGCACAGCTGAAGGATGGAAAAGGCCCAAGTCCCCAAAAAGTCACTGAGCACCTGAGCCACAGACACAGTCTTAATTGCCTACCTCGGAGAACTTGATAGGTGGTGGTGATGGTGAACCTGGTTTGACCTTCCTAGGGATTCCAGGGTCGTGCAACCCAAAATTATCGCCATCTAGTGGTCATCTCTGGAGGTGTATAGGCCTGACTGGAAAACCAGCTTTTCTGAGAGTCTGCGTAATTCAGGCTAGCCTTGAGCTCACTGCTAAGCCCAGGCTGGCCTCAAACTCATGGCGATCCTCCTGCATGAGCCTCTCAAGCACTGAGATTACAGGAGTGCACCACCACACCTGGATTGGAGACTGTTTCTTTCACTTAGCATAATTCCCTGGAAGTTAGCCCTGGCCATTGCATGTACCGTATTGCTATCGATTCCTCTTCATTCTGAGTGTATTCTGTGGAGATGCTACTGCTGGCTTACCACTGAGCTGTGAAAAACATCTGCGTTGTTCCCAGACTTCTCCTGTTGCTGCTAGAGCTTCAGGGAGCATGCATGTGCAGGTTGTTCACTTCTCTGAAACAACCACTCAAGCATGAAGTGTCTAGACTGGTGGTTGCACGGTTAGCCTTATTTAAAACCAAAAATAAAACTGCCACACTCTTCCAGAATGGCTGTATCATTTTACCTTCCCATCAGCGATGGCTTTGTGGTCCATCTTCTCTGCATCCTCACCATCATTTAGCTTTGTGACTATTTGCTTTTATTTTGGAGATTCCCATGTGGCCTCCTGCCAGCTGAGGACACTGCCACCTTCTCTGGGTCAGGTCCTAATCTTGCTTTCATTACTGCTGACCTGAGTGCCTTGTGTGTGGCGGATACAGGATGCTCCTACTGAATCTGTGATGTGCAGACATTTTCTTCCAGTTCTAACTTGTCATTATATCCTCTTACCAGGGCATTTTGCAGAGTAAGCATTTCTATTTTGATAAGTCAAATCAATCACTTTGTCCTTTCATGACCAAAGCCTCTGGTGCCAAGTCTAAGAAGTGTTTAGCTGCAGCCCCTGAGATTTTATCCTATGTTTATTCTCAAAGTTTTATGTTTTTCTATTTTATTTCTTTGGTCATCTCAAGACAAGGTTTTAGGGGGCAGGGAAGATAGCTCCATGGCACAAGTGCCTGCCTGGCAAGTGCAAGGTCATGAGTTGCTCTGTGAACTGTTTGCTGAAAGATTGTCTTCCTTCTGCAGCACTGCTTTGGCATCTTTTTTTTTTAATGGCCAACTCAGCCTGCCCTGGGGTGGGGCTGACACAGCATGTGGTGTCAGGGATCGAACCAAGCTCCCTGTGGCTGCCTAAGCTTTCATCAAAACCTGGGTCTGCGTCAGAATGTGGGTACACCTCCTGCTCTCTGCTTTGTCCCAGTGACCTATGTCCACCTGCACCAGCACACGCCTATGGTCCCATAGCACCTACGTCCTGCTGCTGGGCGGACCAGGTCTGCCCACTTTGTTCTTTTTCAAGATTGCTTGTTTTTGTTTTGTTTTTTATGTATTTGTACAGGGTTTCACTACAAGGCTCAGACTCAGAGCCATTCTCCTGTTTTCAGCTTCCCCAGTGCTGGAATTACAGGCATTGCCACTATAGCAGGTCTCAGTGGTCGGCTCAGTGCACCTGTGGGTAGGGCTGAAGCAGCATGTGGTGCCAGGAATCAAACCCTGGTCCCTGTGCTTGCCTAAGCGGGTGCTTAGTCCACTGAGCTATCTCACCGGCCCCTGCTTTAGTTTTTAAAATTCCTTACTTTTGCATATAGATTATAAAATAATCTTGTCCTTGGATAGGAAAACTCTCACTAGAATTTTGACAGGAATTATATTAAATCGATAATACATCAACTTGAAGAAAATTGAAATCTTTTGTTTCTTTATTTTTTTGAGATGGGGTCTCCCTATGTAGCCTCACATTCACTGTCCTCCTCTCTCACTGCCCATTAACTGACATCTGTACTATGTTGTCTACAATCCATGAGTATGATACGTTGCTCCATTCTTAAGATCTTCTTTGGTTTCTCCCACCAGCAACATGTAGCTTTCATAGTTTTTATTTGTGCATACATCTTGTTTTATTTACATTTAAGTATTTTTTAATGATTATAAGTAGTATTGCAATGCCAGGTGTGGTAGTGCACCCCTATAATCCCAGCACTCAGGAGGCTGAGGCAGGAGGATCATTGTGAGTTCAAGAATAGATTAGGCTACATAAGTTCAAGACCAGCCTAAACTACAGGGTGAGATCCTGTCTCAAAAAAATAGAAAAAAAATAGTACTGCATTATTTATTTTGATGTCTTTGTGTCCATTGCTAATGTATAGAAATGTAGTTAATTTTTGTGTGTTTGTCTGATATCTTATAACTTTGATCACCTCCATTATTGGTTCATGAAATTTTGTTTTGTTTTTTAGTGATTCCTTGGAATTTTCTCCATAATCATGTCATCTGCAAGGAAACTACTCTTTTGAAAATTAGGTCATGAAGAGGAAGGGACATAAGGCATAGTTGGAAAGGAAGATAGACAGGAGAGAAACTGTGGATTTTGTTAATGGAGAATATTTGGGTCTGTCTGTCTGTTTGTTTTTGTCTTTTTGAGACACGGTCTCACTATGCAGTTCAGGCAGGCCTTGAGCTCACTTTTGTAGCTCAGGCTGGTCTCAAACTCGCACTGATCCTCCTGTCTTAGCCTCCCAAGTTCTGGGATTACAGGCATGCACCACCATGCCCAGCGGGTCTCTCTGTTTTTGATGCTTTATCAGTTACACCTGGGTTACACGCAGAAAAACAGAGGCAGAATGGAGAGCCACGATTCTGTCCAGGAGAGTTCTGTTCCCTGTACAGGGGCTGGGTGGAGCCCTTCAGAATTGTCATCTGGTCTACTTAAGGGCTGTTCAAAGTCAGGTGAGATGGCACATGTTGGTAATGTAAGTACTCTGGGAGCAGAGGCAGGAGGGGGGCAAGATCGAGCCCTGCCTGGGAAATGTAGTGACCTGGTGAGACCCTGTCTCAAAGTGTAAAAGTTGCACAAGGGTTGGGGATGTAGCTTATTATGAAGGTCCTGGGTTCAATCCCCAGTATGGGGTTGGAGGGCTGTCCAAGTACTCCCTTATGCTCTTTGGCATGGCTCCAGTGAGATGGGCTCCTCCACTCAGCCCACCCACAGGGCGAGTTGCAGGGTCACTGACCCATGTCATGAAAAGCAACTGCAGGACACATGAGTGAGTGGTGGGAAGTGAGGTGCTCTTCGGCCTGGGCTTGGGTTCCTCCACATTCTCACTGACAGTGACCCAGAGTGTGTGTTCAGTGTCTGTCAGGCTACCTGTCTCAGTTACTTTTTTTCTCATTGCTGGGACAAAATACACCCCAGCCAAAGTTAAGGAAGGAAAGATGTATTTAGCTCACAGTTTGTGGTGGTTTCAGTCTATAACCAGCTGGCTCCCAGGTAGTGGCACATGGCAGAGAGCAGCAGTTCAAGGCAGCAGAGGGCAGCAGAGAGCAAAGGGAAGGGCAGCCATGGTAGCTTCTAGTCAGTCCCTCTCTCCCCCTTACATTGCAGATTACCTACCCAAAGGCAGGGGTAGTTAGTACTCACACCCGTAACTCCCACACTGGTTCGAGAATTAATCACATATCTGAGGGCAGTCTAGGCTACATAGCACATTCAAGGCCAGCCTGAATCACAGAGAGAGATATTATCTCGAAAAACAAAACAAAATATAAAATTGTAATTTTCCAGTCTTGTGTTCTAGCACATGCCTATAATGTCAGAATTTGGAGGTGAAGGGGGAAGACGACCAGTTCAAGCTCAGCCTGGGCAATTTAGCAACTGTTATGGTTTATGTCTAGTTGTCCCCCCAAAGCCTCATGCAATCATGGGGCAGGGACTACTAGAATTTGAGACATGAGTCATGATCCACTAGGATTATGTGTTACAATTGGTTCCTCCCTGGAGCATA
>PVKN010022836.1:0-15012 GCA_004027915.1 Capromys pilorides | reverse complement strand
TTCTTAGGACCATTATCTAATTCATCTGTGTGTATAAGTGCATTGGTTTGCTCCTGTCATATTTCCTATCTTTTCTTCTTGCAGTCTGTTGTTTAACTCTTAAGGTTTTGACATGAAGTTGGCAATGGGAATACTTGCCCCATCTACTTAACTATTTCTGGAAGATCAACTGAACAATGCATGCAAAATTAAATTGCAAACTGTATACTATTCAGTTTTTTGTTAGTCATGGTTGTTTGTTTTTAAAAATATTTTCTAGCATCTACCACCAATATATCCTTTGGGGTTAGAATATTTTTCTAATATCTCACTGGACAAAGCGTTTCCCCCACAATAATCTATCTTATTTCAAAAGAACTGAAGAATCACCTCTCACAGCTACTCATATGCTGCCCATGTTTGTCCATAAAGATAGGTAAAAAAACATTCTCTTCAGCCAACATCTTGCTCTAAAAGTCTGCAAATTGATTGATAAATATAAAATACTTTCTGCAATGTTCCCTTATGGCCACAGTTAGGCGAGTGATACAAGTTCCTAAAGCCTTAAGGCACAGGCAGCTTGGCTCCCGCTCTTACACTCAACCTGCGCAGGCCCCATCACACTCCCTCCTGCCACTCACTTACCAGCTCTCAAATATCGACAGCATGTGTGCTTAGGAGTGGGATTCCAATCATCCCACTTCTCAAGACACTCCATTGCATTTGTAACACACCAGCTGTTTCTGAGAACACATTCTTAATATAGGAACAGCAAGAAATTCTACTGTCACTGTCCTAAGCCATGCCAGAGTGATATCATGGTGGTAACATCTTATAGACCAAAAATCAAAGCTAAATATTCAGGGAATTTGCCTAGCATCCTTTTCTTAATCTTTTTCTCTCTAGATCTGCTCCCATCAGAGGACACAGGACCAGGTGCGTCTTGGAGAAAAGGGTCAGGTAAAATGAGGTCTGGCTGCAGCCAAATATGGTATAGAAAAAACCCAAATCAATCCAAACAGCATGCCCATGGGGGAAGGAAAGTCAACAGGGAGAATTCAGAACTGATTAGATAGTCTGTTTTCAGAAGTCTGGTACAGATTCACCATCCTGCACCTGCCATTTGAAAGACCTCATCTATGAAAAGCAAATTAAAGTGAGGTTTTGTTTTTCAGTCTAGAAATATGGATTTTCCCCCACTCAGATAGTCAGAATGCACTCTACATCATAAGGATTATTTGACATTTGTTGTTCTTTCATTCAGGGGAATGTGGCATTTAAGAATATAAACTTTGGAGCCAGGCCGCCTTGGATTATTGGATTCCTGGACCTGCCTCTTCCTAGCTATGTAAACTTAAGTAACTTACATGACCTTCCAGGCCTCAATCTCTTTATCTCTAAAGGAAATAATTCATGTAAAGTGCTTAGCACAATGTTTGTACCAAAGTAAGCCTACAATAAATGTAAGCCCTTCTTATTCATACCTGCAATTTTGTCTAAAGAAAGTTATAATATCTCTGAATCATTTCAATTACTTGTTTATGGCATATAAGCAAAGAACATAAGCTCTCCTTAAGATCGTTAATGTTCTAAAGTGGACTGAAAGGAAGCAAAATACATCTAATTTAATCGCACTTTCTTTTACAGCACACTTACTTTGTGTTAGCAGCTGTAATTTGGCAGGCCCTTCTGTGGGTCTTTATACAAGTGACTGATTCTCTCTTCCTTCTTTGGCAGGCAGAACTGCTTCAACAAAAATAAAGGGCTGGTGACTGGAGAAGAAAAGGATAGCTAGCAACAAAAGATGGAGCGATGGGAAAAGTACTCTAATGGGTAACAAAACACAAAGCTCCTGGACCACTTTTAATCTAAAAACTCATCGATTTCCTATTGCTTTTAAAAATGCTTACTTGTATCATTCATATATGACATAAATACTATATCAATAAGCTAAACCATGAAAGTGTCTTTTCCAAATTTGGTTAGAATTTTACGTAGATTAACCTAATAATGAGGTGTTCTGTTTAATTTCATATTGAGCTTAACTAAATATTAATCTTTGAAAATTTTCCTATGGTTAAAATCATATGTCATGGATCTGAATACATTTCAATTTCTGGTCATTTACCTCACTCTCCTAAAATTAAAAAAAAAAATGAGGACATTTGAGAGTAAACTTAATACAGATCTTATCTCTTGACATGTTTCTGCTCTTGAACCTAATATAAAATTGTTCTCTTTCTGGAAGTGAGCCAGCCACGCTGGCTCTTCCCCTTGCCATAGCTGAGGCTGAGAACCCAGGAGAAGCCAGGGCATTCTTTAGATGCAGGTTGTGCCTGGGCCACTGGGCCCCATCAGAGAAGCACAGATCTCCTGGGCCTATCTCTTACACCGAGTGAGAGGGTTCCCTGAGATCCAAGAGATCCCAGAGGTACTCCGGACACAAGTTCTGCTTAGCTTGAAACCTTAGGAGAACTTCAGAGCGAACATCAGAAAGAATATAGGTTAAAGTTAAAAGTTGATGTGAAAGATCTTCTGATCCACCCCACAACATACTAGGAGTTCAGTGGAAGAAGGGTGACAGAAGGCTGCTCCTACTCAAATTTCTGGCACTTTCTAGCACATTTCTCCATCATTTAACAAGCCAATTTATTATATCTACAACACATCACTTCCTAAGTTACTTATGTACTTGCTTTCCAAATTACTGGTGTTCCTTATTAGGGTGAAAATGTCTTAAAAGTAAGAACCTAGTATATCATACTCAACCTTCATCTCTGCTCCCAAGGTCTAGAACAGAGCCCAGTTCACTATAGATGGGTGATATAAACTCCAGTGAAGGAGGAAAGAGTCACCCACTGGCTTGACTATTGGAAGGGCTTGATTTTATGACCTAATTATAGTTTAAGAAAGGAAAAAATAATTTCATATTTTAAAATAGTTTTTTTTATACAATGATGCCCTAAAACAGAAGAGACTCTTCCACAGCTGTCAATGATCCAAACTACCTACTACAGCCCATGTGTCCTAGGTTCCCCACCACCAGCCTGAGTACACAGTGTAATTTACTAAAATTTAAAATGTGTTTCACAACCTTCTATGTTCCAGAATTTGAAAGCCAAAGGAGAGAGATTAGTTAGATCAAGCGGTGTAGCTGTTGATCAACGTGGACCTCCAGTCTCTGTCTGGTGCAAGAAGCCAACTTTTCCACTGCATCCATCATCGGAAGAGGAAAATAAGCACCTGCAGGATCATGGGAGATCAGACATGCAAGGTGACCACAGGACAATCACAAGGCTGCACTTAACTCCAAGAGAGGCTGGGAAGTGTTTGTAGAAGGCAAGTGGATCAAGGCTTACTGGGTATCTGAGGAAATTTCAGTGTTACTAGAACATTTCTTGCTCACCTTGATATGTATTCTCTGACCTCTCCTTAAGGTAAAATTTCCTGTTAAGGTCTCTAAGCTGCTGGTTAGTCTTTCAAAGGGCTTCACTTTTTAAATATTAATAGCTGATTCTGAGTGAAATGTTTACATTTAAAGGATCACTGATTCTTTTTCCTTTATCATGTATCAAGATACAGTCTAGAATCAATTTTAAATAAGCAAAGTCAGACTTCCTGAATAGAATCCCAGTAGCATAAGAAATACTAGCTACTGGGGCTGCATTAAGTTCAAAAGAGACACAGCAAGAGAAACAGTGAGCAGAGTGAGATGAGAGCCTACAGAAAGGAAAGGAATCTTTGTAAACTGATCCTCAGACACAGGATTAGTGTCTACAATACATAAAGAACTAAATAAATTCCTGCAAACTTCTCAGTGGTGCAATCAATAGATGGGCAAATGAATAGATACTTTTCACAATAACAAGTACAGGGGCTGGGGAGATAGCAAGCTCCTTCCCGGCAAGCACAGGGTCCTGATTTCAGTCCCTGGTACCACAAAAAAATAAAAATAAAAAACTGAAGTAACAAGTATAAATGGGCAATAAATGTAGAAAAGAAATGCTCAACATCGTTTTTTAAGATTTATTTATTTGGTACAGGGTCTGGTTGTTTAGCTCGGACTCGTAATGATCCTCCTGTCTCAGCCTTCCCAGCACTGGGATTACAGATATGTGCCACCATGCCCGGTTTCAATGGCTGGCATGGTGTGGGCCAGTGCAGCATGTGGTACTTGGCATCAAACTCAGATCTTTGCACTTGCCAGACAGGCCCCTGGACTGCAGAGCTACCTTCTTGGCCCCAACCAACAACATCTTTAGCCATTAGGAAATGCAAATTGAAACTACATTTGGATTCCTCTCAACCACTGACAATGGTAATCACAAAGAATATAAAAATAAATAGCACCAAAAATCACATGCTTTCTTTTGTATAAGCTATCTTAAAAAAATTAAAAGCAAAGGAGAGAAGACCGAAAACTAGAAGGTAGTCTTCTAGAGAAAAGAGATTTAAGGAAAGGTTGAGGAAAAAGACAGGGATAATAGGAATAAAAACAATCAAAATATGTTGTAGCTACTTACCAATATACCATAAAAAAATCTCTGTTCTGTATTACCAATATGTGCAATTTAAAACAAGTTGTTTCTGGGCACGATGCCACCCACCTGTAGTCCTAACACTCACTCTGGAAGGCTAAGGGAGGAAGACTGCACTGGAGCCTAACCTGAGCAGTTTAGTGACTTCATGAGATATGGCTGCAAAAAAAACGTCAAAAGAGCAATACAGTTCAGCACGTGAAAGCACGGGGTTCACTTTGCATATTTATTTCCTCAGCTCTTAACCACAGGCATCCTCTAAACCCTGGAGCGAGGAAAGGAGTCCAGGCAGATGCGCACCACTATTGTTTGTAGCTTTGCTGCTACTCTGAGGTTTTGTAGACATAGTCACTGAATGGCAGGCAAACATTTATTTATTAATGGCAAGCGAATTTTACCATATAGATAAGTGAAGGTTTCTGTCCAGTGATCCTTACCACCTCCGTACCCTTCAGTGGCCTGTGAGACTCACAGGCACAGCTTATGCTGCCTCGGTGGCGTTCCAGCCAGCCAAACAAGGAGGGGAGGCTACGGAAGCAAATCAGCATCTCAGTGTATGCTCCGCCCTCAGGGAAGCAAGCAGCAGAGACAAGGTAAGAATAGTGAGTCTAGCCAAGTTAATCTTGGGGAAGGAGGACAGGACGCTGCGGGGAAGGATGAGGAAGCCGCTGGATCTCTGTGTTCAGAGCTTGTGCTGGAATCAAGCTGGAGAAGAAACCCGGTTCATTACTGCAAATGCCCATCAGCTTCCAACATAGAAAGGTGTGTGCACGCATGCGTGCGTGTGTGCGTGCGTGCGTGCGTGTGTCTGTGTGCGTGCGTGCGTGTGTGTGTGTGTGTGTGTGTGTGTGTTTGCCTCCTGGCTGGATTCGGAGCTGTGTATCAGCAGCCAGGCCCTCGAGGAAGCTGGACTGGCACCGCGTAGGGCGAGAGCTCTGGCCTTGCACCTGTCCCCCTTACACTGTTTGGCAACCCTGCCAGTACTCAGCATAATGTTGATTCTGTTCTCTTAGCAAAGAGGAGGCATATTTTCAGCCAAAGGGATGCATAACAGAGGTAACATTCTGTAGGGGAGCCTCGGTGTTCGCCAATGGCAACTTCTCTCCCCATCCCAGCCAGGGGCACTGATGTTTCTTCTGTTCTCCTAGTTCTGTGCCTCAAATCTGAACTCTTTTTGTCTTGACCACAATACAGGCTATGGCTGCAAGATTCCTGTTGCTAGGAACACTTCCGTGTACCCATGGATGTTACCTCAGCCCCTCTTCCAACTTGTCCCTGTCTCTAAAAACCTCAGACCTTCCTCGCTTCGGAGCAGAGAGCAGGGAGAACATAGGGCTTGTGCAGTCCACCTGCATGTTTTCAGGGCTGTACTGCGGTCTGCAGTTACTGGGGTAGCCAACCTCCATGGCCCTTGACATTCCTCACTCCTCTAGGAGACAGTAATACATTACAGGTGTTATAACTTTTCCTCAGAATCAGACTGCCTGGGGAACTGTAAATCTAAATCATGGCTGCCCTCAGGAAACCTGTGGGCCTGTAAACACAGCGAAATGAGTGAGATGAAAGCATCTGAGGGAGAAAATGAATTTCAGGCATCCCACTGAAGTCTATTTCATTTTTACAGGCTGGCCACCCCCCTGTGGCCCAGGCAGTGCCTGAGAGGGACAGGCTGGAGCCTGACTGACAGCTGACAGGAGAGTCTCCTCCTGGAAACCGAGGCTCCCAGGCCTCACGGAGAGCCCAGAGCTGCAGCAGATACTGAGTGTCCCCGGCACTGCTCAAAGCACCACCTCTGAGACCTCAAAGGCTGCAACAGCTTTTCATTCTGGAAGGCTGGGCCTGCCTGAGCAGGCATTTGTAAGCAAGCTGTTCTTAAAATCAAAGGCAAGATGGAGCATTCTGAGGGTCTGTGCAAGAGGGAAAGGGAGGGGAGGGGAGTGAGAGGATGAGGGAAAGAGGAGAGAGGAGAAGGATCCCAAACTGATCCCCAGCTGCAGAGACCCAGGCCCCTGCAGAGGGATGGCAGCTGGCCAGCCCCAGACTGCCCAGTGAAATGAGCTCATCACCCTGGATCAGAGCAGGCAGAAAGCAAGAGCTAGGAAGTCATTAAGTAATCATCATTGTAGTATTTTTAATGTGACCACCTGGATGTCCCAACAGCCTCAGTAAATTCTTTAGCTACAGATGGGAAAGTTCAAAAGGAATGACCAGGAGAATGAAGTCACTCCCAAGGGGAGCAGTATTTGGATCCACCTTCCCTGAGTCTCATTACTATTATTTTTTTAGCATAAATCCATCCAGGCTGGCTTTTGCAACATGGACCACTGATTGATTAACGGAATGGCTAAATGAAGTCAGAGACGAACTCAGTGTCCTCCTTCTCACGCATTGGTGGAATACCAAGAGTCCATAATAGCGAACCTGGAATCACTTCTCTTATTCCCATGGCATTCCATAAAGCAATCTGAAAGCAATTTTCAAATTCTTAGGACATCCTCCAAGTCTCACATTTTACATGCCTTGGCAGTGACCGCAGAACTGCGAAGGCCTGTTTTTAGAAAACCACCTAGGCTAGTTTGTAGTGTAAATAGTATTTTAAAGCATTGAAAATAACGCGTTGGTATTTCAGCTTCCAGATTGTTGCTGTAGAGACAAGAGGGTGTAATGGATACGAACGAGCCTCGCCTCCAGAGCCAGGCCGTCCGTCTCTGATCCAATCCCTCCCACTTTTTCATTTACTACATGTGCAATTTTCACCAAATATCTTAACATCTCTGTACTTCAGTCTTCTCCTCCATCAAATGGGTATTAAGATAACAGTATCATCAGGGAAACGTGGAAACTAGAGCCTTGTACTTACAAGCAGTAAATATCATTCACTTTTGAAATAACATTTCTGAATATGTTAGTTTTATTTCTGAATAATATTAATACCTCCAATTGTGATATACAGCCTTTCATCTAGGCAAGTATGTTTTGCCTAAAGATCTTGACAGGAAATAGGGACATGCATATTCCAAAGTTACTTGGGCTGCTCATTAAACTTTGGCCAAAATCCTTCTTCCGTGGACACCTTCAGTGCTGGAGAACTTTCACTGACTCTTGAATAAAAGAAGAATCCTGATGGACCCTCCTCCCTGGAGCTTGCCCATATTGCCACAGCAACTCCAGGGAGTAGATGTTTCTTTGCAGATGTCCAAAACAGACCTTTCGCTATGTCAGACTATGACCCAATTCTCCAGCACCCAACAGGAGATGACCTGCTTCTGTAGCTCCATTAGATTCCCAAGGCCTTCCATGTAGAAGGACATAGGCCAGGCAGCTACTGAAGGAGAACACATTATCTCGTATGGACAGAGAAGCCAACAGATCAACAGGCTTGTCAGGGCTTCTAGAAAGTGCTGGGACTGAATGTCAGCTTCTGAATAACTACCTTCTAGATGATTATTTTTATTCCTCAAAAGACCAAAAAAAAAATACACCAACATCATAACTGAAATAAGTGCATTCTATACTATATTGGGTTTTCGTACATTTCTCTCTGGTCCCACCACAGAGCTGATGCTACAGGGAATTCTGCATAAAGAGGCCACCTTAGTGGTAAGGTCATGGCAGAGTTACAACAGAAGTCAGATCACATCTAATACCCTGTCCACTGTCCCTGCAATAGATGTTTCACTGAATATGGATCAGAAATGAGGTAAGAATATGTACATATGTAGACTTACCATGGAGGGGAGACAAACATTTCTATTTGTTAGGCCCTTCTGTTTATTCAGATTTCTTTAATTTCATTATTTATTTATTTGTATTTTAGGGAAGGGTCTTCAGGGTGTTCAGGATCTCTCTACTAGATCCAACTCATAGTGATACATCTGCTTACAGCCTCCCAAGAGCTGGGATTACAGGCATGCAGCACCACACCTAGTCTCAATTGCAGTCTCAGTTCAGCCCAGGGACAGGGCCGGCATGGCAGGCCTGGGGATTGAATCTCCAGCCCCTGCACCTGCTTGCAGGTGTTTTAAATCACTGAGATATTTGGCTGGCCCTCAGGTTCCCTTTAAATTCAGCTTACTTTCCCAGTTCCTTCTACTACCTCTGAGCATACAGTTTCTAAAACTAAAGAATATTCCAACAAGAACAGAGAGTCTAGACAATAATGACAATGTCTAACACTATGGAGACTTGAACCCAGGGGCTGGGAAGTAGTTTGGTGGTCTAAGCACCTGCCTGGCAAGAGCCAGGACCTGGATTCAATCCCATCACTACATTCCATGTGGGCCCCAGGCCTGGGCGTGGTGACACATGCCTATAATCCTAGCACTGTGGAGGCTGAGACAGGAAGATCACTATGAGTCTAAGCCATGAAGAAGACCCTGTACCAAATACATAAATAAATAAAATATTAAAACAAAATGAGTCCAGCCTCTGATCTAGTGCTACCCATGGATTAATTCATTCAGTCCTCAGATATCTTTTTTTCAGATACCAAAGTACTATTGAATTAATTATAATTCGCCTCTATTCCGATGATCATTTTGCATGCCATATATTTTCAAGCTTCCCATACGCCTACAGTGCAATGGACCTATCCTTTAATTGTTGACTCACATCACATCATGGTTAGTTGCTGACAAGAGCAGTGCTTCACAGAGAGCAGCAAGGAACAAGTTCAGCTCTGCAGACACCACAAAACTGTCACTTCCAACACATTGCCTCGATTAAAAGTTGTTTCTACTTACACCGCAAGTCAGATGATAGGAAAGGAGAAAGAACTGCCTGAACCATCCAGGGATCCTCTTCCTTTGTCTGCACGAACTGATATTAATTCCAGATACATGTTTAACTGAATGAGCAGATACGTCATGGCGACAGGTGCCGGGAACACAGAGTGGCTGCTGAGTGTTTTTCTTTCTGTCCTTTTCACTCCCGTTCATTTTCTATCTTGTCTGGTGGCCTCCTTTCTTCATTTTTAGTGCCACAAAGCAAACTCCTTCCTGTGTTTCCAATGTGGAAAAGATGCAGCAAGCTCACAGAGAAAGTCATTCTGTCACCTCCAGAAGAGAAGAGGGAGTGGAGAGACCTGCTTATGTCATTTCAGGCAGGTGTTCCCAAGTTCGGATGGGACTGATTCCTAGAATCAGCACAAGATTCATTCCAGCAAAGATTCTTTTCCTCCCAACCCTTTTTTTTTCCTGTCCATTATGAGAAACAACTGTGATTAGACTGCCATTCCTCAGACAGCATGCAAAAAGCAAACCATTCTCATTACATCTTCTCAGGTAAGGCATTAGCCCAGAGCCAATACTGACTTTCGCTCAAATCTTTGGGGAGGGATCATGGAGAGATGAGAGAAAGTTTTGAGAACTACTAGCCAGAGTGCACCTGGGAGCTACCGTGGCTGTCTTAGTTCAAGTCACTCTTTCATGCAGACACAGCTGCTCTTAGAGGATGGATAATTTTTACCATTCACTTAAAATGTTTGACACTGAGCATTTTAATATTGTGTCCTCATTTTATGTCATCCACAAGGCCTTCTGGAGTGCTCTGCACCACAAAACTCAAGGGTGGGTGGAAGTAAAGCAGAAAAAGAAAACATCCTTAGTGCCTCTCAGTGCAGAAAATGGCAGAAGATGTGTAATAGGAACATGTCAAAATTTTCAGTGCTATGAAATCAAACAATACATGCTTATTGAAGTTTGATTTATCACTGTATATGGAATCTATAGTACTGAAGTCAGCAACACAAAGATTTCCTTACAACTTCTAACCAGTGTAACACCTGATGCCTGTGTTTGTGATCTCCATGAAAAGCCTACAGGCAGATGCTATAGTTTGTCAGGTCAAAAGCAATATATTTTTTTTCACTGAAAAAAAAGAACTTCCTCTAACACTATTAAACCCTGATTTAAAAAGAATATGTTTTAAAAATGTCCCTCTACTTTTAGAGAATTTCAGACACTAATGGCTTTGAAGTAATTCTTGTGATCTTTAGAATAAATGACATACTTAAAAAAGTCTGACTTGGTATTTACACGTATTCATATTCCCAAGCTCCCTGTCTAGTTTGTCAATGCTCACATGTCTTTAAGAAGAATGCTTTAAAAAGAGAAAAATTGCAGTGTTGAGAAATGGAGAAATGACACAAAGAGGCCCCCATTTTACCTTTACATATGCACATCCATCCGAGCTAAT
Organism: Capromys pilorides; assembly: GCA_004027915.1. Taxonomy (NCBI): domain Eukaryota; kingdom Metazoa; phylum Chordata; class Mammalia; order Rodentia; family Capromyidae; genus Capromys; species Capromys pilorides. The sequence continues at coordinate 4,300 of PVKN010022836.1, read as the reverse complement.
GGAATTTATCTTTATACAAATGGCTTTTTTCATGACTTGATTTGATGAATTACCTGAAATTTAAGCTGGGACTGACTCATAGCTTGTTGACTTCTACCTCAGCCTCATAAATGCCAAGGGTGTTACAAAATCACTGTGCTCTGGAGCCTATAGGGCACAGGCTCCCCCTCAGAGAGGCACTGGGCCTGAGAGGGTCTCTGTGGCACAACCCTGGCAGGGTGTTCAGCTGGCTTGGCTTGCTCTGCTTTGTTCATCTTGACCAGTAGAGTCCAGGCCCAGAAGCCAGACAGTTCTAATCTCTATACCTACATGCTAGGGCCAGAATGTAGTGGCTCCTGCTCCTGCTTCACTACTGGGAAAGATTTTCTGGAACCTTTATGTAATTAGGTCATTCTTGTCGTATCGTGAGTCCTAGAGTACCTATAGTTTCTCTTCTGTGTCACTCATTACTAACATTCTTTTTATTTTAATACCTGTATCTCTTCCTCTAAGGTCCATGAAAGCAGGTCACTATTTTGTTACCTCTGACTGCCATAAATAACACAAAATGAATTGCATGAAACAACAAATTCATTCTCTTGTAGGGTTAGAAGCTACAAGTTCAAAATCCACTCACTCAATACAAAAAAAAAGTGTGCTACTTTCAAAGAGCTTGGAGCAGGGGAAGACAGATTCTGTGCCTCTTCCAGCTTCTCCTGGCTCAAAGTTTTCCTTGCTTCTGTCTCCATCATTCTAACTGTTACTCCCAATATCAGGCTGTCTTCTCCTCTTTGGTGTCAATGTCTTTTCCTCCTCTGTCTCTTATGACACTTGTCATTGGATTTAGGGTCTACTTTGATAATCCTGAAGGTTCGTGTCTCAACTACTTAATTATATCTTCAGAGATCCTTTTTCCAAACAAGGTTATACTCGTAGAAAAAAACTAATGTTCAGTCTTTAAGTGTTAGCCCATGTCCCATTATTATATTCACCTAATGGGGAAACCCATTCAACCCACTGTAGTGATCACTTCATGTTGACTGCCTTGCATGATACCTGGGCTGTGATAATTATCTATGGACATTCATTGAAAAAAAAACACTTCCATTCTCCTTTCCTGAGTTTATTCATCTTTACCTATCCTTTCAAGTCTCACCTCTGGCCTGGTAACCCTAGACTAAGCACGCCCTCTACCATCCATTATTGTCCTTTGCCATCAGCAAGAGGCTCAAAATTCTGTGCTCTCAACTGTTGGATTCAGGGAATATCCTAGAAATCATTGTGGTAATGATAGCTCCCACAGTTCCATACTTCAGAGCCCAGTATAACTACAATAGACTTTGTGGTTATTTTAAAGAGTTTCCAACACCCTATTTTGCCAAATAATTGATTTTTTCAAAATCCACTATTTATCATCATCAGGTCATGAAACAAATTAATAATAGTGACAATATAAGAAGGACTTTATTCCATAGTAGAGTTAGCAGTGACACAGAGGCATTTCTAATACAATTCAGATACTTTTTGCAATGTCCTAGCAGAAACCTAGCTACCTTTGCCTGTGCGACCACACACCCCACAGGTGGAGAAAACAAAGCTGCAGGTAATAAGAGGACTTTTTAAGGTCACAAAGCTGAACAAAAGGTAGAATTCAGACACAATGACTAGTTAATGATAATTATAATCATAATTATGGTGTTTCTATCAATGAACACTGCCCTGTGCTGTTCCATGCAGGCATGTGCTGCTTCACTCGATAGTCTATACTATCAGTGACATAAATGGCCGTGCTACAAGTGAGTATTTACTGAGACCTCATAGTACACAATCACAACACTGAGGGCTTTGTGTGCCACATCCCTTTAATCTTCTTAACCATCCTATTAGGCAGCAGCTATTATTTTACCCAGTGACAGATAAATAGCAGCTTCTAGAATGCCAGAGTGATGACACATTGTATGTGGTAGACCCAGAGGTAGCATCTGTACCTGCTCAACTCTGAGGCTTCTTGTTATACACGTAACTTCCTTAGTCTCTTTTTACTGCACCTTCGACAACTTTTTTTTCTGCATACTCTTTCATTTAAGTGTTGCAGTATACTTATGCATCTTCCTTTGTCCTAGCTGCTAGTATAAAACATTTTCTATTGTATAATTCTTCCTACAGAAGCAATCGTAGTTAGAAAATATGTTCTTTTCTGTATAGCTAGACACTGGAGCTCCTATCTGTTGTAGTCCCAGAATGGGGCAGTAGAAGGAATACAACAAAAACATTCACATCCTGTTCTCTGACATAAACAGTGGCACTATGTGCTCCAGGGACATACCATAATGCCGTCCTTCTCTTGAGCCAGCTTAACTCTTCTCCTTTACCCTGGGCTGTAGAGAATGGAATCCAAAAGATGCCCTGCCTAGACAAAGAGAGCCCTGCAGTGCAATCTTTCATTACATCTTACAAACACTCACTAAAATAAGGAATACTTTTCACTGTGCACCCTCACAAATCAGAGACTGAATTGCTAAGCACTGGATTGGAGAGGTGTGACAACCCATGCATGGTTAACAGAATGAGAGCTGGAGCAATCGGCCTGGGTTCCAGTCTTGATGTTGTCATTAGCTGTGCAACCCTGAATAAAGTATCACAACATGCTTAACCTGCTCTGAGCCTTGCTTTCCTTGTCTGTGAACTGAAGATAATGATGACTATGACAATTGTGACTAGTGGTACTCCACTGAATAAAAACACTACATCTAATTTACTCAATCCTCTATTGATGGACATTTGAGCTGTTTCTAATATTTAATTACTACAAGTTGCTGGGTGCCTATCTATTGCTAAGCCATAAAGAAAGATAAACGAGACTTTTATAGGACAATGGGTGCAACTTGAGATGATATTCATAAGTGAAATAAATCAGACTCACATGTTAACACTGTATCATCTCTGTGGTGTGACAAATTGAAAGAGTAAATGAGGTCTAAAATATACAGTATGTATTGTGGAATGGGAAGAAATTGTTCAAAAGCTAAATGGAACTAGGATGAAGGAAAAGGTAAAAGACATTTGGAAAAAGAGAAAAAGTGCAAGTTATACTAATAGTGTCTCTTAGTTCATTAAAAAAGATTTCACTAATTGGTGAAATTTTTATACCCATATCTTGTACCCTGAACAACATGTAATAACAACACATAATGTATTAACTATTATTATTCTAATATTTTATGATGAAATTTTGTTTTTTATTTATATATTTTTTATTTTTTAAACTCTTTCTTTCTTTCTTTCTTTCTTTCTTTCTTTCATTCGTTCGTTCTGGCCTGCTCAGCCTGCCTTGGGGGTAGGGCTGGCACAGCACGTGGTGCCGGGAGTTGAACTGTGGTCCTTGCCATTGCCTAAGCTTGCCTAAGCAGGTGCTTTAGACTGCTGAGATATGTTGCCAGCCCTTGTCATGAAATTTTGATTTACCTTTTTTCCACGAAAAAGTTGAAACAATTAAGTTAACTAATTTGTCTAGAAAGATTTAGAACAACACCAGATAACAGTAAATTTGAATTTATACTAACCAGTATTATATTATTACCCTATTTTATCCTTACAATCATCCAGTAATTGTTAACATCCTCATTTGCCCAATGGTAAACAAACTCATAGGCACTAAGTGACTTATACAAAGCTATACAATGACGTTGGGGAACAAGGATTCTTCTTATTCCCTAATCATATTCCACTGAGCCATATTCCTGAATGATGTCACCTGAATCATATTCCATTTCCTTTTTCACTGTACAACAGATCTCTTGAGAACTAATGGACTCCCTTCCTTTGAGTTTCAGTTGCATACATATAGGGCTATAACTACATCTATCATTATTACTATTTTCATCAAAAATAGAGTATAAATGAAGTTAGCTAAAATTAATATATTTAACTGCATTAATATTAAAGTTAATATAATCACATTTCAGATCAAATTATTTAAAACAAACAGTTTGACTCAATTCTGCCCTATAACTGTTCTTCTCTTAGAAGTTTGGTTTCCAACAGCACACAGCACTTTAAGGCAGAGCAAGGACATTTTAAAAATACAAGTGCATGAAAAGTGTTACACAACATAACTAAGAAAACAGAACTTCACACCAATATCCAGAAAAGGGTAGAGATATTAAAAGTGGAAATAAAATAGAAATTAAAGCAATAACTAAATTCAATGGTTCTAATTCAAATTTCTAAGATTGCCCTGCAGAGGGTCCCAGCTACCATTTCCTGACTTTTTATTGCAGTCAAGGAACAACGCTATGAGGGCACATTATCCATTTTCCTA